>CAIGRB010100082.1:45496-64869 GCA_903798255.1 Fraxinus quadrangulata
ATTGTTACCTGATTCACAATATCATTGTTAAAGAAGTCTAATTGTTTGGAGCAAGAGTGGACGTCAAGTATAAACGGGTTGAATTTTGGAGAAGTTGCTAATTTAGGAGGAAGCTAGAGTTTCGATTTAGCAGGACAATTATTGAAGGTTTTGAACGTAATTATTGCATTTTAAAATTTAAAAAAAAAAAAAAATTGGGCCCCCTAAAGAGCTGGACCTAAGGCAACGGGCTCTTGGCTTCTCCTTAGATCCGGCTATGAGCAAGCCAATATGCGAACCATTTGCAAACCAGATCGTGCAAGATAACGAGTGACTCGCATGACCGAATCATTTACTAGTGGGTTTACATGGGGTCATGTGGGGGTCTACTGACCCCACATGTCCCAGTAAATCTACCATTGTTCATCCACTAGAAATTCAAAAAAATGTGGTTGGGAAGAATGGTCAGGGATGAACTTGACCCAATACAAATTTAATAGGCCAAGTTAGAGAAAAAGATGAATTGGATGTTAGCTTTGTAGAACATGGGTCAGCTGTCAATTTTTTTTTTTTAAATCTATATACAAACCCCCACAAAAATACATAATTTTCCATCAACATTCCAACTTTTCTCAAACTCCAAAATCCATTTTTTTCCAAGACCTAGATTTGCCATTTTTACCAAATAAATTCCTTTTTCTCAGTAAAATGTGTCAATATCAATTCTCGACTTCGATGTCACTTCTAAGCTAACAGTCTCATTATTTTTTCTTGGGCATTGATATCTTCCTGTATAGCATCTCTAAATAACTTGTCCTAACTTGATGGTATTAGATTTTTCTAGAATATTTGAATTCATTGTTGGATTTTTATTTTTATTTAATTGGTTAATTTCCATTGTGATTTAATGGAATATTGAGACTTTGTCCTTTGTTTATTGAAATTGATTGTGTTTTTATGGTTAAGATTATTATTTAGAATAAATTAACATTCATTTATTTGTTGAATTTCATGTTCAATTATCATGAAAAAAATATTTAAACGAAAATCTTCATTTTCGAGCAAGAGTGAAAAATTGGTGATAGAGTGTTCAAGAAAAAATTTAACTTAATTTATGATATGACAATGAAGATTGTCTAGATCTACCGCTGGAATCGTCGTTCGGCTCATTAGTGGGGCAAGCAGCTCAACTCACTTTCCATCTTATTATAGATAGACTTGGTTTTAAAAGAAAAATAGAAAATTGACATTATTCTCCTTCACCCATTTTGATCAATGTCCGATTATAGTAATATTCATAAAATAGTTGAATTCATAAATCAGCTGGTGGTTTTTTCTGATCTTCAATAGGTATCATCTTTCAATCACTTTTTTCTGATCTTTTTTCTTTGAATAGTTTCTTCTCATTCCCACCCAACAATGATTGATTTGTCAATCATTTAAATACAAAGTTAAAGATTTCAATTTGAGATATTTCCTTTTCTAAACTTTCTTTACAAATTGTAACTTGTGTTCATTGATTATGACTATTTTGTTAGACTGAAAACCAAATAACAACGGACTTATCAAGACTACTTTAGAAATATGGTTATGTTTGTCCATCCAATCCTATGGACGACGATGATGGAAGTGATATGCATGAGAATGTGTTTTGCCAAACTATTTGAATGTTTCGCTCATGAACAATTTTTTCTTTAGGTTGATCGTGAGAGGCATTTAGCTTTCTGTCTGATACAAAAATATGTGGATTTGAACTATGCGGGTTAATGTTCTAAAAAATGCATCTAAGCGGGAACAAAACACCTCACTTCTCAATTTTTTGCGCCATTTCATTTTTATTTTTTTCGCACCTAGGCGCACCTAGCCCGCACTTTTTTACTCTTTTCTCTTTCATTAATTATTACTTAATTTTTAAATTGATTTTAAATTTTTTAAATAATATTAAAATAAGAAAAAAAAATTTTGAATGCTTTTGAAAGCTTAAGTTCACCTAGGTCGAAGCTTGACCTCCACGCTTCGCTACGCTTTACGTTTTTTAAAACTCTGATTTATGTATTAAGCTTCAGATAATATTCGCATTTGCATCTGATCATGTGAAGAGTTTTAATTATATTGAAGTCGACAAGTAGTATTATATTTGTTGGATTTTGTGACTCAAGTTCGGTCCAAATTAGGTCCAGGGTTTCACGTTGTGGAGTATTGAGCTTAAAAATGTCAAAATAGGGTCCAAGAACGAAATAAGACAGATTGACGGTGTTGAATGAATGCTCGACTCTCGCTCGAGCAAGAGGAGCAAAATTAGAACAGTGAAGTACTCCCGCCTGCCTATCGCTCGAGCAGCCGCATACAGCTCAGTGACAGGCTATCACCCACTTATCGCTCGAGCGACTGCATAATTTATTTCCTTATTTTCGGTTTTACGCGATTTTTGACATAGTTTATATAATTTAGGTTCCTTTTAGGGTTTGGACATCTCTCCTATAAATAGTAGACTCTTCATTCAGATTTGATAGTATATTATTGCAAAAGTTGTATTTTCTCTCCATTGGTCGTTATTAATAAAATACTCGGTTACTCTGTCAATTTCTTCTTCTTATTTACTTTTCTTTTACATCTTGTTCTTGATTATCAATTGTGCGATCTATATGTCATATCGCCTCATCCTCAATTCCTAACAAGTGGTATAAGAGCCAAAGTTCAATAGTTCCACGGAGCAAGGATTTGATTGTTTGAGGTTTTTGTTATCGATGGCTACCATGAAGTATGATATTCCATTGTTGGATCGCAATACAAGATTTTCGTTGTGGCAAGTGAAGATGAGAGCTATATTGACGTAGATGGATTTGGATAATGTGTTGTTAGGATCTGATAAGATGCCCACAACTTGGACAGCAAAAGAGAAGCAACGGAAGGATCGCAAGACACTTTCACAAATTCATCTCCATTTATCTAACAATATTCTTTAGGACGTCTTGAAGGAGAAGACAACAGCTGCATTGTGGTTGAAACTGGAGCAATTGTGCATTATCAAAAGTCTAACCAATAAATTGCATCTGAAGTAGAGGCTTTATTCTCATCGCTTGGCAGAAGGCCGATTACTGGAAGATCATCTAGCCGTGTTTAAGAAGATTGTTGTTGATCTGGAGACGTTAGAGGTAAAATATGATGAAGAGGACTTGGCCTTAAACATATTGTGCTCGCTGCCTAATTCGTTTTCATCGTTTAGGGACACGATTCTTTACAGTTATGACACACTCACCATTGAAAACGCTTATGATGCCTTGTTCTCAAAGGAGAAGATGAAGTATCTGGTTAAAGCTGATTCCAGAGATGATGAAACTCTTGTAGTTTGTGGGGATTGGCGAAGTGCAAGTCGATGGTGGATTTCAGCAATATGGTCTGTTTTTACTGCAAAAAGAAATGACACATCAAGAGGGATTGCAAGAGATTGCATGATAAGGGTAATTCAACTGCAAATCGTGGGAGGCAATCAGAGACTTCAGGTGAAGTAAACATCGCGGAGAATTTTGTAAGTGATGGAGATCTTTTGACGATTTTTGACGTGGAATCTATGCCTGACGAGGAGTGGATTTTGGATACAGCTTATGCGTTTCATATGAGTCCCAATTGAGATTTATTTGAATCATATGAAACAATGACGCAAGGTGCTGTTGTTATGGAAAATAATGAATCTTGTCGAGTAGCTGGAATTGACAGAGTCAGATTGAAGTTGGTGGATAGAACAATCAGAACACTTAGCCAGATTCGACATGTTCCAGACTTGGAGGGACAAAAAAAGTCTCAGTTATACATCTTGCAAGGTTGGGCAAAATCAATGAAGAAACATCAGTACAGGTTTGGTACTATGGTGGAGATATAGTTTGGTACAATATCGTTTGGGAGTTGGCTCTAGGTCTATTTTGGAGAATACTACTATGTCAAGTTTGGGAGATATGGGTAATTCTGCTTTGCCACCACAGTTTGCGATTTCATTGTTTTCAACGGCTAGGGATAGACCCATTAGAAATAGGTACGGAGATGTTGATCTGGATGTGCATGTTTTTGGAGTTGTTGAAGGTGACGAGTCTAGTAAGGGGCCTTCAGTTAAAATATTTAATGGTGATTCTGCTATATGATGTGTTTCGACCATGTTTGGTAAATTTTGAATTCATTGTGAATTTTAGCAATTCGGGGGTTGGGTTCATATGTATCCTTGTTTGGATATGGTGGAAGATGATGAGTATTTTCGAGTTTTGGAGAGTTTTGGTTCAAATTGAAGAGTTCAGTGTGTTTCGCTGCAGTCGACTTATTTTTTCAGGTGGAGAAATTTTAGAGCTTTATTTGTTGCACTGAAATTTGTGTTAAGGTAGAGATTGTTGGGTTTTGTAACCCAAATTCAGTTCAAATTAGGTCTAGAGTTTCGCGTTGTGGAGTATTGGATTTGAAGATGTCAAAATAGGGTCCAAGAATTAAATAAGACGGATTGATGGCTCTAGACGGACGCTCGACTCTCGCTCAAGCAAGAGGAGCAAAATTGGAACAGTGAAGCAGTCGCCCGCCTGTTGTTGAGCTATAGCTCGAGCGAAGGGCTCTAGCCCTTTTATCGCTAATTTATTTCCTTATTTTCGATTTTACGCGATTTTTGACCTAATTTCTATATTTTAGGTTACTTCTAAAGTTTGGACATCTCTCATATAAATAGTAGACTATTCATTCAATTTTGATAGTACATTATTGCTGAAGTTATACTTTCTCTTCATTGGTTAGCGACGGGCTCTCACCCGCTTATCGCTAATTTATTTCCTTATTTTCGATTTTACGCGATTTTTGAAATAGTTTCTATATTTTAGGTTACTTCTAGAGTTTGGACATCTCTCTTATAAATGTAGACTATTCATTCAGTTTTGATAGTACATTATTGCTGAAATTATATTTTTTCTCCATTGGTTATGATTAATAAAATACTCGATTCTTCTGCTAATTTCTTCTTCTTGTTTAAATTGGTTGTCATTAATAAAATAATCGGTTCATCTGTCAATTTCTTCTCCTTGTTTGTTTTTCTTTTACATCTTATTCTTGATTATTAATTGTGCGATCTATATTTCATATCGCGTCATATCGACTCATTCTCAATTCCTAACAATATTAATGAGGTACGGATCTTGCTCTTTTGTAGGATTTTTTTAATTAAGGTGGTAATTGTTTATATTGCATTTCTTGGTCTTGTAGGGTTCCTTTTGCTAATAAAAGATCCGCTGACCTTTCAATTTATGAACACACACTTAAAAGGTACTTTGCACCATATATCCAAGTCAAATAATCAGTGTTCCCCTCCAACAAAATCCACCATTTGCTCTTGGTCAGGAGCAAGTCTAATGCAATCTTTGTGGGCATGTGGGCCCGTGCGAAAAATGATAAATATAATGGCAATTTTGCATAGGTATGATCTTATAATAATAATAATAATAATAATACTATGTGTATTTTTTATGGCTATTCAATTGCTTTGATTTTCTTTTATAAAAAAATCTATTATCCCTTATTTTAATTATTTCAATTATGCTTGTACAGTTGTACTTCTAAATTGTAGCTATGAATGATACGAAGAAAAAAGTTACTGTAAAGATGATTCCAATGATAGACTTTCAAACGATGGCTAAAAATTTTGTAAGATGATTTGTTTCAGACATAATTATTCTAAAATAAATTTAGCAACATATGCATACACATCTTTTTGTCTGTTTTATTTATTTTTCTATTCCAATTCACGTTATTTGTATGCATATGAACATGTTTGTGAAATCTCATAAATTCTTTATACTTTGAAGCAAAAATAAATATTAATTTAACTACATATACGATTAGTTGGATTTTACTAAAACTAGAGCTTATAATGCACAAAAACAAATATGAATTATACATCTAATTTTATATATCAAATATCTATCGTACAATTTGGACAAATCTCAATAGAGCTGTAATATCACATTTCAATTATTATGTGGTCACTTAAAATCGCTAAAAAATATTTCAATTCCTTAGGACATTATTAACAAAACTACTTCTAAAATTATAACAGTTATCTTGCAACGCTCGATCTCCCACCAGTTTTTATAAATTATGTAAGGTTCAACTTGTGGGATTATATTAGCTCTTGTTGCGTTACTCAAAAATTATTGCTTCGATAAATTTTTATTGGTTCATATTTTATATTTTTCTCTATTTTCTTCTTTGTATTAATTCCTTATTCCTCTTCACTGGCCTTCTATTCTCCATTAGGAAGAAGTGAAAATGGAGCGATGAGGATAATTTTAGCCCCTATTTGGTAGATATTAAAAACATAGTTTTGGTAGATTTTAATAAAAGTTGATAAAATATGTGGTTGAAAAGTTGTAGATCTCCTTAAATGTGTTATTAAAATTAATTGTTGACTTTGACTTGAGATTTTAATTAGATTTTAATCCAAACCAAACAGTGGTTTAATATCCTCTATCTTTTTCAATTTTCATAGTTAAAAGTGAATTGTATTCTTCTTTGCATTGCACGTTATTCTAAAATACTTTATAAGTACTATAAAAATAATATTTGATTTCAAATTATTGGGAGGATTTGATGAGTTTTAAAAGAATTAAAGAAAATAAAATTTAGGATTGAAATTTAAAAGAGGATAATTTTACTTTCAAAACTCAACTTCTATTATTTAAATTTTTGGTGATGATGAAATATTACAAATGAGCAATATTTTTAAACTACATTTAATACATAAGAATTAAATATTAATACATAAATTTAAACACAAATTAAAATTATTAGATATGTGTAGAAATAAATTCATCCATAATAACTCTAAATTCATGTAGATCAAGATTCATATAGTCAAAATTAATTCAATCTAGATTAATGTGAATGTTAATTAATTGAGAATTAATAACACTAAATTCTAACATGATAGAAATTTTGTAGTATTTATTACATATTGAAAAATAAAAAGTGAGGTATTATTAAAATAAATGAATTATAGTATGATTAAAATCGTAAAAAAAATGATTCTAACTTGATATGATATTTAATATATTATAAATAATATGAGATAATCATTCTTTTGTTAATGAACTAAAATATGCAAGTTTCTAAAAACTCAAAAAGTAAAATTGAAGAGATTCAAGTGTTTAGTATATTATACGATCATTTTAAGCCCTTATTTGGTGAAAACTAAAATTAAAATTTTAGTAGATTTTGATAAAGAATAATGTTAATGTGACATTTTATGTGAAATAATGAGATTGTGAAGTTTAAAAGTTAATAAAATTTATGATTGAAAAATTGCGGGTCTTGTGAAATAATTGGGTTCAAATTAATTATTGATTTTGACTTAAATTAGATTTTAATATATACCAAACAGAGACTAAAAAGAAAATAGGTGTACTCTAGCGATTGGTCCTTTGAAACCTAAACATAGACCTTCCCTCACCAGATCCCATTAAAACCTAAATTCTTACCCTTGTGATTGAAAAAACCCTAATTTCAATTGGATCTTAATCAAATTATAGTTGGAAAGAACAATTGTAGAATGCCTCAGAATCAGAAACACGGAGTAGATCAGACGGACATTGGTGGGTCCACCCCGAAATCACAGCGCACCAAAATTGTTAAATCTTCTGACGATAATGAAAAAAAGGTAGTAGTAATCCGCACTTCCAGCTTTAAATTTACTTGCCCGTTACGGTAATCATGAAAACAAATTTGGCCATTAATGAAAAACTACTTCTTTCCTACTAAAAGTTTTATGATGATTTTGGTCATTATGTTAAATATGTTTCATTATGTGTAGAGTTCGGGTAAGAAGCTTAAAGATTTAGAAATTTGTGTCCCAATTGTGTATGGTAACATTGCGTTTTGGCTTGGCAAGAAAGCTAGCGAGTAAGTTTGCTTCGTTATATTATTGTTTTAGGTTGATGGAGCTGTAATTGTGAATTAACTGTTTGATAAAATGCTTGTTTGATTTTTTATTGTTTTTTTTGTTGGTTGGATTTTAACTAGGTACCAGTCTCATAAATGGACAGTTTATGTGCGTAGCTCTACCAATGAGGACCTGGGAGTGGTGATAAAACGAGCTGTTTTCCAACTACATTCAAGTTTTAACAATCCCACGAGGGTTGTTGAAAGTCCTCCTTTTGAACTATCGGAGTCTGGATGGGGTGAATTTGAAATCGTCATTACCCTTTATTTCCACAGTGACATTACCGAAAAGCCATTGCACTTGTGAGCCTGCTTTCTTTGACATGCTTTTGTGGGTTTATCGTTACATCCATATGTATGCATGTATGCATAAGATCATATATCTTTGGAAACATGAGGCGTGAATGATGTGAATGTGATTATTAGGCCCAAATAGCAAGCATTATTATGTCAAAGATTTTTTATTTTTCTCTTTTTGCTGCTTTTCTTCTAGCTTACGGATTGGTTTGACTTTTCTCGTTATGAATGCAGTCACTATCAAATAGTCTTCTTGATGTTGTAGTATATTCTGTATAAGAAGTTATGATTAAGTGTGAAATCGCTTATAGATATCACCATTTAAAGTTATACCCTGAGGAGGAGTCTGGTCCCATGTCCATGAAGAAGCCTGTTGTTGTGGAATCCTATGATGAAATTGTGTTTTCAGAGCCTTCAGAGGGTTTCCTTGCACGTGTGCAGAATCATCCTACCGTTATTATGCCTAGACTTCCCAGTGGCTTTGATTTGCCTCCTGGTATGTTTTCTTTATCTTTTTGGTTATCAAAGGATACCTATTCACTATTTTTTGTATACTATTATTTTATTTACTTGTCTATAGTGCCGATGGAGGATATTGAAAGTGGGAAGAGGGGTGACACCAAAAATAATCCCCTAAACCAGTGGTTCACCAATTTCTCTGAGGCCGATGAACTATTAAAACTAGCAGCCGCACGCCAGCAGGTTAGTATGAATAGAAATTTACTCTTCTATTAAAATTATCTACTCTTTGTATTTGAGATGGAAGAGAGATCAAAGTTTTCCCTTATAATGCTTCAATATTTGTCCTAAATTCCTCCTATGACTCATCTGGTTGGGAAAAATATAAGTGTTTATTGCACTTGTGGTCCCTTATATTTGACCCATTTTGCACATTCTATCCCCAACCTTTTTTGTTGGCCTTTAGCTCCTTGACCTTCTAATTTGATGTGCATCTAGATCCTACTCATGGTTTTTGTCCAACAAAACCATAAACCTAGAATTAAAAGACAAATTTACCCACGATTTTGAATATGCAAAAATAAATTAATATAAAAAAGAAGAAAAGACAAAAGAGGCTATTTTCTTCCTCATGCCCTCACAAGAAGCCCCACCCCAAATCTTTGCACAAGTTACTTTTATGGCAACGGCTATGGATACGCACAAGTGGAAGATGAAAGAAGCTACGAAACTACATGCCCACAAATCAATCTCTTTATTCTTCAAGGAAATGATCTTCAAAATGGTGGATTACAAGTTGAACAATACTGGACAACATTGTGCTATTCAAATTCTTCTTGTCCTTGCTTGCGAAGATGACAATGATAATTGAATTTTTTCCACAAATTTCTAAGATCAAATTGGGGATTGTAGGGCGGCGGCTGTTGGGGGATGGGGAGGGGGTTTTCTTGTTTTTGTTTTTTTCTTCCTTTTTATACTATATATTTCTTTTGCTTATTTACAGTTAAAGAGGTAAATTCTTTTTCATGCCAACTTATAGGGATGAAAACTGGAGGTGAAAATGCACCTAAAATGGACTATCAAGGAGCTAAATGCTAAGACAAAGAGGTTGTGGAAATTGTCAAAATTTGGTTATTGTTTGTGCATTTTACCCAAAGAAAAATGCAAAAGATCTTTTCCCCTCAACCACACAATCCCAGCCAAACAACCCTCCACTCTGGTCTTTGGTATTTGTGGAGAGAATGTGCTATTACTGTCATCTCCAGTTAGCAAAGATGTGGGATTTAAATGGTGCACATTTTTTGAACTCGTGACCACCAATTTTGAAGACCATTTCCTTGAAAATTGAAGAGATTGATTGGTGATGGTGGTGTTCCAACTTGTTTCATCTTTCTCTTGCCTGATTCACTAACATAAAAGTAACCCAGTGAGCAGATTTGAGCTGCATGGATTGGGGCATGGGGAAGAAGTTGGCCTTTTCTATACTTATTTTTTCTTTTACTTGTTTAAAGTTGAGGGTGAACTTCTCATGCCACTTTGACAGTTTTGCTGGATCAAACTGTGAGTAGGGGATGGAATGTAACGCCCCAATTTTCATACATCTTGCGGTGTTACCAAAATTTTCATTTACTTTTATTTACTTAAAAGCGGAACGATAAAATATAGAATTCTTTAATAAACAAAATATTGAAACATTTATAAACTTAAATTTTAATCATGAAATTGTATCTTTAAAAAAAAAAATTACATTCTCAACTAACTAATTCAATAATAATATTTGAACAAATAAAACTAATAAATCTAAAAAAGTAAAACCTAGTGTTTTCGCATGTCGAAATCCCTTGGCAGTGCGCTGCACAATTTTATTACAATTTCAATCGATCCGAACTAACCTGAAAAATTATAGTAAAAGTGAGCATTTAAAAATATCCAATAAAATACGTGCAATTTTTATACGCAATTATATAACAAAAATATAGACAATTTATACCACATTTCTCTTTATGGAGTATACCTGTGACCAAGCGAGATACCCATAATTTCTCATTTTGAATTTCCAAAGGATTTCACATTTCGTTAGGTCGAAAGGTCAACTGGCAATTTATGCATAAATTATTGAACATATAAGTATACGGAAACATCGACTTGCACAAAGGTATCTTACCCTGTTATTGACAAAAGTGTATTGCACTTTTTGACTTTCAACATCTTTTCTCTTTCTTTCACGTGAAGGTAGTCACCCACTCTTCTTCTCTCTCTCTCTCTTTTACTCTCTCTTCTTGTTTTGTGTGAAAAATAAAATGACTATACATGAGTATATATAGGGTAAAAATAATTGAATCCTAGTGTACCTAGGATCGAAGAAACGTATCCAAGTAACAAATATTGGATGACAATGACTTGAAAACTTTATCCCAAAATTCCATGCAAATCAACATTTACTCCTTCCATATCTGATCAACACATGTCAACTAAACATACAATTTTAAACCAATTTCATACACGTGGCAGCATCTTGTTTGCACTCAAATATCATGATGGGTTTTAATATGTAGATAAAGTACACTATCAAGTCAAACTTATCAAAATAACTAATGGTTTTTATCTAATCACGTTATATTAAGGGGAGAGAAAAATTGAAAAGTATTATAAACTATTTAAAATCCTATTTATCCTTGTTTTCTTTCAATTGGGTCTAATTTAACATATGCTTATCCAAAACAATTTTTTCTTGAGCCTAAAATTCGTGATTAAATACGAGCTATTCAACGAGCCTAATGTCGATATGTAAAAACTCGTTCGATCAAACTCTAATTATATGACCCTAAATAAAATGGAAATTTTAAAAATAACTGTTTCATTTTAGTCAAAATATAAAGACAAATAAATCTTTTATTATAAAATTTTGGGGCGTTACAT
Organism: Fraxinus quadrangulata; assembly: GCA_903798255.1. NCBI lineage: Eukaryota > Viridiplantae > Streptophyta > Magnoliopsida > Lamiales > Oleaceae > Fraxinus > Fraxinus quadrangulata. The sequence continues at coordinate 57,110 of CAIGRB010100082.1, forward strand.
GGAATGTACCTAAAATAATGTTGATGAGTGCCCAAGAAAATGAGGTTGGGAATAGAAATGCAAAGGGGGACAGCTCATGCAATTTAAAAAAGAAAATTTTTCAGGAAACCATTTGCTGGATTCCCAACGAGGCCTGATTAACTCAAAACTGTTACTTGTTACTTAAGTTGGATGAACTTAATGCGCTTGATATTTTTTCAGATACAAAATACATGTGCTAGAGAAACTTCTGTGAATTTGATATATTCTGGGACATTGAGAATGTACATGCTAGTTCAAGAGCAGCATTGTTATATCATACTTGTGCATAGAAAGTGTACTCTGATTTGAAAGTAAGCCCCTGTCAATCTGGCATTGTTTTCCCTGGTACATAAACAGTTAAGTTGATGCATCTTCTGCATTCAGCCATGCCTACTCAGCTACTCCTGTCTTGTGAACTGCAGATATAGCTTGTTTTGATTAGATTTTTAAATATGGAATAAAAGCTTCTGTTTCATTTAGCACCATTAGATGATTTAGGTCACACGTAAGGTGTGTTTAGGTGCTTGAGTTTGTTATCCGCACAGGGAAGGAGGGGAAAAGATGTGCCTGTACCCTTATCTTTATTACTATTAAATGAACTTCTAAATCGTGAGATCACTGAGCATGATCTGAGGACATTGCATGCTTTTCTATTGATGCAAATATACCTAAATAATGAGAGAAAAAAACACTATATTCCACGCGATCAGTTTGTATGCAAGACCATATAGACTATTATTAACTAAATTTTTGTTGATAATATTTTAAAGGCATTAAGGGACTTGAAGGTTTCAGATGTGTTTTTGCTCTATTAATGCATAGTGAGATATAGTAGATATCAAATGTTTGGTTGAGATGAATTATTTCCACTTCTCTAGTTAAAAGAACTGTTCCTTTGCAGTTTATATGTATACTGGTGCTGCAGGTGCAAGCCCATATTGCGCGACTCAGAAGGCAGTTGAGTTTGATAGACGGGCAGCAACAATTGAAATCTGCATCTGACATGTAAATATCCATTGCATCTAATCTAACCTATTAAATTTTATCATTCCAAGAGATTAAGAGATCGAGGTTTTCAATTCATGTGTGATTGAACTCATTCCTTTGCTACTTTTGTTTTCATTTTTGACATTTGAAACCTTCAATGTATTTCATGGAGGAGGAGAAAAATTTGTAGTCAATTCGATTCTTATATAAGAAGATATACTTGTTAAGTTCTTTGTATAATTTGTGGGAACTCTTCTTTCAACATACTCTACTACATATTTATGGGAATTAGGCATTTTGATTTGAGGTTTTCTTCAAGGTTCTGAGAGTTTTACTGCATCTAGCGCACCGTCTTCTCAAACACCAACTATTTAGCATGCATTTCTTGATAAAAAGGCGTCACCACATTGCGAAATTGGAAGATCATAATTATTATTGAGTGGTGAAAAAAAAAAGTTGAAATTTGGAATTGTGTCCTTATCAATGACTGCATAAATCTCTATCAGTAGGGTTCTTAATCGGTAAGAAATAAGCAGCTAGTTATAGAGCACGTTTGGATGGGGCTTAAGAAAATGTTACTAAAAAAGCCTATATGTGGGTATGTCGTGCTTATAAGTTCAATAAGCACACATGTTTGGATTGATGTGTTTGCGTATAAGCTTTTGACTGTTGCTGAACTCCAATTATATTATGGATAAATCAACACGGGCCCAGTTTATTGCTTATTTCAATTTGGCTTGAAAATAAGCCATCCACCTCGCAGTTAGCAGCATCTTTGGATAAATTTTGCTTCCAATTACCAGAATGGATGAAGATATAAACACCCTTTTTAGGATTTCTCTTAATAATAAATTATTTTACCATCCAATGATGGTATAATGTTAATGTAAGCCTCTATTTGGTTCGGCTAAAAATTATATTTTAAATATATTTTGATAAAAGATGTTAAAGTTGAAAAGTTGATAAAAGTTGCGAGTCTCCTAAACTGTGTGATTGAAAATAAGTTATAAAAAATTGGACTAAACAGGGATGAAAAATGGGTAATTTCCTTTTTAAGTTTTTATCAAGTTTGACATGTCAAATGCACATTTCGAAATCAGAATTACTCTCTGAAAATTTTCTATTAAATGCTAATGTCTGGATACTAGGGCATTCCTAGTGAACCTAAAGAGTCTGAAAATCCACCATATTGAGGAGCTTTGATGTCTTCAAGTCACAATCTACAGTAGCCAAGGAAAGAAACAAATTTTGAACTTGCTATTTCAAAATATATTGTAATGTTTTAAGTTGGAGCTAGAAGCCTAGAATCTTAATTACTTCAATACCATCAATTTGCACCATTGTTACTCTTTATTCTACCTATCTCTACGACTCTCCTTTTGTTAGTGCAATGCAAGATAATGAACTGGTAGACGTTCAAAGCAATGGCTTAGATAAAGGAAAGATGTCGCATCAACAGAAGAACAAGTTCAAGGGTTGAGAAAGTTTTCGATCCTTTGTTGTTCTTACAATCACGATTGCTTTCAGACTTTAATATAGTTAGAGTGCTCTACGTCTATACAATACGCACATAGCAGGACATTAGACTCGACTGCTATGATCTTATCCCCTTGACTTCATATTTATTGAGGTGTTGGGGAAATGGAGTTGAAGAGAGGATTTATTTGAAATAATTATTAGCAGCATGAATTGTGTGATTTGACATGGTTTTCTTGTTCTGTACTAATTGTAATCTACGAAACACAACATATTTTTGAACTACAGTAAAACTTTTCTCTAGTAATGTTGTGATCAAACTAATTTTATTACTAAGAGGAAATTATAACTTAATAGAGGTGTAGTTACAAAAAAAAATTTGACTAAGTTTTCTTTAGTGCAATCGATATAGAAGTATGAACTACATTAATAACTAGTTAAGGGCATGTCAAATCGAAGGTATAGGCATTGATAAAAGAGAGAGAGATAGCTTCCAAAAATTAGTACATCTATGTAGGGTTAGAAGTATGCAGAATCATCTTACACCTTTGGTGTAAAATACCATATAATTTTTTGCAATATATTGATAATTATTACTGTAGAGATAAGTTCCTTAAAACGGAAACTAGAAAAATTATAACTTATTATAATGTGGAGTTTATTCTTATTTATTATTGGCCCATGTTGCGTCCAATTTTTTTGTTTATGACTACGTGGAGGTTATTCTTATATAGAATTTCAATCTTATTTATTGTACAACATCACAACTTTTAAGGTTCGGAGTTTTGCTCTCAAGGAATTAGTGGCACTTTTCACACATGAAATACTTGTACCATTTACTCCATTTAGGTTTAAACTGAGTATGTGAGAAAGTTTACTGATCATTGATTATACTTGTGCATACTATCAACCGTATCTTTGGGTGATTATTATATATTGTTGATATAGTTCCCTTCGCCATTTGTGACAAAAAAAGGAATGAGATGATGGTATTTTAATTTTAGTCATGGTATTTTAGTCTAATTTAACTGCATTTTAGGGACAGTTTGTGATAATGGGGAGATTATAGTATTTTATGATAGTATTGAGAGTTTTGCTTTATTGAATGCTTAGCTTTTTTGAGTTTTAATGTTTTATGATATTAATATTTCAATTGGTGTTTTGGTTAATATTAGTATTACTTCTTAATCTAGCTAGCACATTTATGATAATGTGTTTCGATTGTTATATTTCTTGTTTCACATGCTTTTACACTTGGTATTTGAGTTGTTAATGTCAGGAAACAAATTTAACAAGGAATGCAAAAGACAGACATTCAGTTTGAGTTTGGGTAGATTATTATTATTTTTTTATTCCTTGATTTATATTATATAGTTTTGTCACAGAATGCCAAAAAGGGAGATTGTTAGGTTTTAAGTTGTATTAGCAATTCTTTAGACAAAATGATTATTATAAAAAAGTTGTAAAAGTCAATGAGTCTTTTGGGGCGTTGTATAGATGAATTAGGAGTCTTTGATTTTGAGTATAAAATATGGAGAAAGAGTCGTCAGATTTAGGCTAGCCTGTCGCCGAGTTGATGCTCGAGCGTCCAAAACAGAAACATTGTCATCCACATATCGCTCAAGCGACACACTTGTCACTCACATGTTGCTAGCCTGACCTTCGAGCGATGGTGTTTTTCTAGAAAGTATAATTCGCTATTTTCAAGAGTTCTATCTATCATATACTACCTTAAAACCTCTTATTATAAATATCAAATGCCTATTATGTTTTTGTGGGTGATTGATCATTATAATACATTCTTATAACATCATTCCAAGATCGAAGAACGTATCCAAATATTGGGATTAAACATTTGATTATTGAAATCAATCAAATACAAGTTGGGAAAAACATCAAATTCAAATAATAAAAAACACACACTTCCTAAATATAATTAGTAAGATACTTTCTCAATAGCTTTCAAATATTATTGAAAATTGAGGGAGGTTGGACCAGAAGTACATGAAGAGTACAAGAACAAAGTGTTCTTGGTGATTCACGGGAAATAGATAATTCCAGAAGATCGATAGCTATGTGTGAAGCACGTTCCAGAAGGTCTTGGAGATTGCAAAAATTAGATCAGCGAGCCTAAGTGCCTTCTATGTTGAATTATACTATAAATTCTTATTGTCTATAGGGAAAATTATTGGCTTGGTCCCGAAATTTTTACCCAGTTAAGAGTTTTGTCCGTCAACACATCTTGTATTATTTATTGCTTTATATAATATTGTGACATTTAACATAGGATAAAATTGATTTGATTGACTAAACATCTAGAACGATTAAAATGTGACTTATTACTTTTAATTGGTAAATTCTGCTTTATTCACATATTCACCCAATCTCTATTTGATTTTAGGGTCGAACTCATAACTTTCAGGAACATTTTCGCTTTTTATCAAATATGAATGGTATCTGATTGGATAAGCCTTTGTTGTTAGCAATGAAATTCATTTATATGAGTGGGCATTTTAATAGGAATCTAACCTTCTAAATCGAATTGAATGTTCTTGAAAAAATTACGAGAATCAACTAGGTTCTAGATGGTTTTTGGTCCTTTAATTGCAACTTTGGATACCGGATTCTATAACTGAATTTATCATTTTATTTATTTTTTATGATTTATTTACTCTGACTCAATGACCTGATTGGATGCAAAGGAACCAATGGGATTGAAAGAAAAGTTGACAATTTAGATTGTTATGCTATTTTCAGGTGAATGAATTTATGTTATTTTTAGCATATGTAGAATCTTGTATTTTTTTTAAGTTTTGGATTCTAGTTTTTGGTTTATTTCGTTGGCTATGTAATTTGGTGGCATATTTTATTAGATGTTGTATATTATTATGGAAGATATTGGATGTTGTTTGGTGGTTTATTTATGGTAGATTAAGAAAATTTTGAAAAATGTATTTGGTGACATATTTTATTTTTATATTTTTGCTAAGACAATTTGTATTGTCAACTTGCAATTTTTAAAAAAATGTTGTGGGTAGAACCTCCCGAACCAGAATTGACGGTTCGAGTTTGGTTCTAGTAATTATGTGAAGCTGAAAAGTTCCATTTATGAAATATTTGAAGTATAATTGGTGATTCAGGATATTGAAATACTCGTACCGATTCACTAGACATCCATGCCTAATTCCTCTTATAAACTTTCATCAATATAATCTTTAGTTATTGATTGTGATTGGTATTATCAAAATCTGAAGACAAAAAATTTGTGTATGATTGAGTGGAAATAGTGTTGACCCCAGAAAATGAGCCAAACAAAATTTCCGTCACGTCCCCTCCATGTGGACATCACTTGCACACTGAACACTTCGTTAGGAGGCAAAGACCGTTAGTCAAGAACAAGATCCAGCTACCGTTTGCACTCCAACGGTCAAATCAACGGCCGGATAAAAGAAAAATGAGTGCAAGTGACAGAAGAAGGGAAGATGATAGGGTTAGAGAACATACCTTAATTGAAATGGATCACACATATATATAAAAAAACAAATGGGCCGAATGGGTATTGGGCCGAGGTCCAAGCCCAATAGAAAATATTTTATGGGGTATAACAATAGTTCCCTAAGTCTGAGTCGTAAATTCATGTGCGGGTCAGACTTCGAAATATAAGATGTCAGTAGGTGAGGTCTTACAGATTGCCTAAAAAATGTAAATAACTTCGATAAGCAGGACTTACGAACTGCCTCGAAAATATGCTTCGGTCCCAAATAGGTGAGCAGCTTCAATAAATCGGGACTTACGATTTGCCTTGGAAAATATGTGTGCTAGTCTGAATAAGTGATGACTTACGAATTGCCTCGAAAATATAAGCACATCAGATAAGCAAGGACTTACGAACTGTCTCAAAAAATATAAGCACCTCGAATAAGCGAGGACTTACGAACTATCTCAGAAAATATGCATGGCAACCTGAATAAGCGAGGGCTTACGAATTGCCTTGAAAGATAGATGCTGCATATAATTTGACGAAATTTCGATAGCATCTCCTCTGTAATATAGATTAAACCAATCCTGTAATACAACACAATATATCCACTACACATATACCAAATAAATTTGGGCTCGCCTTCAATGATAAGAAAACCATGAGTTGGGGCTCGCTTTAAAAAATGCGAGGTCTTAGAGCTTGCCCTTAACAACAGAATCCATATTTCCATCTCACTATGTCATGCTCGAACCATGCTCCAAATCTTGATAATAGTTTCAAGACAACAAGGAAATCCAAGAAAATAATATATGACGATTTTCACATCAATGGACTCCCAAGCACGTCGTATTAAAACATATGCTATTCGGTTCAATTAAAGCTCAATAACCATGAAACTCAATTGATTCCCAATGTGCCATATTAAGATTTGTTATTTAATCACCAAGCAAATCATGCAAAAATGTGGCACTTACAAGTTTCTTTGGGCACATCATGTCCAGAAATTAATAGCATGGAAAACGTATTTTAATAGCATACATATCTAAATTCTCGTGAGCAATTAGATCACATAAAGTATCCAATTAACCTTTCCAAAACTTAATGTGTTGAAGTTTCTTCTTGAGCTTATCAGCAATACAACCAAACTTAAGTTAACTTGCTACTCTAGTTGGCTTTTAATTGCAGACTTAATGTCATTATTCAATATACAAAAAATTAAAGAATCTGGAGAAGTCCATCTTGAATACAAATGGTAGGCCTCATAAATCTTATATATCTCTGCCTTCCATTATTGCTAATATAAGAGACTAGACAAGAGAGATAATAAATTGGACCGTAGGATAAGAGAGCATAATAATCCAGGCTAGATCACCACTCCAAAAATAAAAGGGCCCTTTCATAATCAAGGGCAGCCCAATTATATTTTGTAAATGTAGAAGAGAGAATAAATTATAGTGGCCCAATAATAATTCATGTAAGTATCTAAAGAGGGCCAAAGAAAAATAAATTCTGAGCCCAAAAAAAGGGGTGAACATGGCCGAACCCAGGGAGAAAAACAAAGCCTTTTTCTGGATAAACTTTTGGTGGATATTTATTGGATATATCTTAATTTTCTTGAATCTATTTTTTGTATTTGTTGAGGATCAAAGAGTAGTAGTTTTTCTTTTTCAGATTTGCCTCTAGTAGCTTTCTCCATTTTTTTTGGTAGAAACTGTCAGGAAAAGATCCCATTGGATATCATTTTCCGATCACTTTTTGATTGTGGTATAACATGGTTAATGTACCGTTTTCCACA
>CAIGRB010100086.1:0-10707 GCA_903798255.1 Fraxinus quadrangulata
AAAGATAAAAAGTATAATCAGGAGCTCAATAAACCTGTGTTATTTCGAAATATTTGATTCCACAACGCAGCATTATATTACATGGATTGCATTTTGGGATACGTTGTTAGATTCAAAATGAATTCAGCTGTTACATATAACACAATCATACACGCTTCCCATAAAACTTTACAAGGTCAAGAATTATGAAGAGAAGCCACTTTTTTAAACTCATGGAGTATGAATTAAAAGAAATAAAAATTAAAGCATTATGAATAGAAATCACTTGTAAAAGAATAGGCGTGTGATGATGATTTTAGATTTCTTGCGAAGATTCTAGATGAAGAATATTAGGAATGAATATAAAGAGACGCAATTTCAGGGATTTGGTGCAAACTTTGTCTAGTTAATGGTATGTTTGTCGTAATCTAAATGCATGTTTGTTTGGTCATAATTTAAGAATGCATTTGTTGGATTAAATTTAGTATTATTGTAAAGGATAGTTGTATTATTTGGCTAACTTTTAATATTTCTATTTTATTATAAAAATATAGTATTTGTTGAAAAAAAAAACAGTTGAAAAGTATAATCTAATTACTTATTTAAGAATATGTTCGTGGCATAATTTCCTCTTGACCAGATTAATCTTATGCAATTGTTCATTTCAAATATGTTTATTGATGGTCAGGTAGAAAATATTTAAAAACAAATAATTTACTTATTTTTAACTATGATAATACACCACCAACAAATTCCAAAATATTAAAAGAATAATGAACAAGGAAAAAAAAAATATTCAATAAATAAATTACATAAATAGGTGCATGCGCGGACACACGCATATAGGTACTTTCAAATATATTTAAAAATAAAATATTAAGGAATGGGTAAAATGTTTTGGAAAAATTGTGTGAGAATAAATAAATCATACTAAAATCTAATTTAATAATTCATTTCTATGGCATGGATATTGTGGAAAGGTAGAAGAATAGCAAACAAGAGTGGAAAACATGGATCTTCATAGAAAATAAATATCATATAATATTTCAATGCCATATAAATAAAAGGAAAATTCTTCTTGCACATAACTATTTACGTAAAGTTACACATAATGATGAGATGTCAAAAACGTAGATTAAAATCTCATCACATCAACGATTGGTACGTACATGTAGCACAACCTAAATAAATAGGATTCAATCTATGTTATCAATTGGGTCAATTGTACAGCATCAAATGTGCTTTTGTTTCAAATTTAATTTTTTTTTTTTAGTGACTGAATGCTTCCTGGACTGGATGACGACTAACCATATGAATTAAGAATGATCAGTCTTATTGCCTAAGCATTTCAAGCAGTTATGCTATTCAATTCTCACTGAGAACAGACGGTCAGTCCATTATGGATTTTAATAATACTGATACATTTCAATCCTCACAAGGAAATTTAAAAAGTTCAATACTGACAGTAGAAAACCGTAAATCTTGTTTCTAAACAATCATTTAGGAGATGAGGAGCGGTCAGTCTGGTTCGGTTCTGGTCCGTCCTTTAAGGACACTAGCTTTAAATACACCCTAAATAACTTGAGCGCGCTTGCTCAACATTAACACTGTAAAATTTAGAGGACAGGAACACCGTTCATGGCAGTAAACATCTGGAACTGTTCGAGCCACAATCTTTAGAAACATTTTTTTTTTTGCTAATTATGTTGAATTTTCTAGCAAAGACGTACTTGATCAACTGGCGACAGCAAAGAAACTTCTTGAATAACCAAGTGAGAAATGGAACTCCTACTTCCGAATCATTGGCCCCAAATGCATGCCCTATAACAAAAGCAGATAAGTTTTATATCAACGTCCCATGAGAAAGCGAACAAAAACCATAAGTTACTTACAGTAAAAACATAATGTCATACAGAATAAAAGCTATGAATTAGAGAAACGTGAATAATTTATATTCAAGCCAAGGAAAAATGATACAGAATGAGGAAGATAAAAACAATGACGAGCTAACATACAGTAGAATTGAAGAAAGCAAGGGCAAGAATTATCACAACAAAAAGGTCAAAAGGCTTAGATCAGTGTAATCACGCATCAATTCTATACATAAGACACTTGTGTGAATCCCATAACAAATATCAAGTTCTGAGCTGCAGAAGAATACAACTCTTGTGGAATGTCGATCATATTTGTTATCCAGGATCTTTGTGCTAGACTGCTAGTATACTTCACTGCATCCATTTCTCAAGACAACTTCACTAGCATGTAGCACTAGAAAATAAGCCCCGTTTGTCTACCATTATCCAAAAACATTTACGTTAGCATCAAGTTCTTCTTCACCTGTTACTCCCACTCAAGTTCCAGCCTCTCACTGTTCTACCCAGCACTCTATCACTCCTGAGATGATCCAACAAATGGTTATTTTTGCTTTGTCTGCATTAGGTGTTTCGAGTAAAACATCAATTGCTCCTTCTTGGTTACTGGATTCAGGTGCTAACAATCATATGACTCATGATACTCAATTACTTAGTGATTTTAGACCATATACTGAACATCTCCATATACATACTACCGATGGTAATACTCTTTTCATATTACGGCTGTGGGTTATGGATCACCTGATTTACCTAATGTTTTACTCTCTCCTAGTTTATCAACTCACCTAATATCTGTTGGTCAACTTGTTGATAACAATTTCACTGTGTCTTTTTCTTGTTCTGATTGTCTTGTGCATGATCAGGTATCCGGGAGGACGATCATGAAGGGCCTAAGAAGGGACATCTCTTTCCTATTTCACCAAAGCATGTTCCACATCTCCTATTGTTTGTAATTCTGCTGCTTTCAATATTTTTTATTGGCATAAGATATTGGGACACCCAAATTCTAATGTATTACATCATTTGTTAAACTCTAGGTTACTTGGTAAGAAAAATTCTGCTTCGATTTCATCTATCTCACTTGATTGTGCCTCATGTAAACTTGCTAAAAGCAAATTTTATAATTCCCTTCTTATAGTTCTTATGTTCCACATATTTTTGATATTGTTCATAGTGATGCATGATGTTTAGAACCTTTAGTATCTCATGATCATTATAAATGCTTTGTTACCTTTATTGATGACTATAATCGCTTCACATGGATTTACTTTCTTCGTGCAAAGAGTGAGGTTTTATTTGCCTTCCAGTCTTTCACTCTCATTGACAACCAATTTTCCTCTTCCATCAAGATCTTGCGATCTGATTCAGGAGGCGAATATATATCTAATGCGTTTCAATTTTTCTTACAGATACAAAAACTTTTTCCTACTTTTTAACCACAGATCCTCCTCCAAGAAATCACTGCCAAAACTTTAAAAAAAAAAAAAAAAAATTATTTTCAATGGGCATCAAACAGGGGCTAAATATACCCTGGAAAATGAAAACCTCTGGTACCTGAAAATTGATAGCAAAGGCTCTGCATTGAATCTCAATGTGATAATATGAAGTCTCAAAGCTTCTCGGAGCCTTCTTCTTTCTCAATAATAACTGACAAGTGGAATTTGAATGCAGAATTTTGAAAGGGAGACAGAACTAACAACTATGTCTTTATTCCACTTTACAACACATAAAAGCTAAGAAGCATGGCCACGAAACGACATGGACACCAACACGCCAGGACACGTTGATTTAAATTTTTTAAAATTGAACATTATATCGTATAGTTTTATTTTTTATAAAATCAGTACATTTTATAGTTTTAATGTTTGCTAGTAAAATCTTCTAAATCAGAAGACTAGCTAGTTGTTATGTCAAAATAACTTCCAATTAAATCATATGTTATTACTACCAAAGAAAATGCATACAGTAGTATATCCAAGGAGTGTCCATGCTTCATAGAATGAAAGTATCATCTCTAAACTAGGTACGAGTGTATGCTATCAGCACATTTTTTCAACCTGATCAAATTAAAGTTTATATTGCGATCTAAAATCATAGTCCACTCCAGCCGTTTCTACGCGATCAAATTAAAGTTCATATTACCAGCTAAATCATAGCGGGCAATATTTGTTTAATTCAATATATTTTATTCTTCGAATAGTAACTTCAACAATTAAACTCTGACCGTGTTTTTTGTATCGAAGTCCCCAAGCCTGGGTAAAATCTCATGTCAAAAACCAACTTCAATCATTGCTGAACAGGAACACTCCCTTCACTTCTGGTAAATCAACAAAACCTCTCCCTCTTAGAAACACAAGAATTAAATCAAGATCAATCTATTTCCTACCCTAAATGTGCTTGTTCATTATTCATAGGAAAAGCCTATATTCTCTGTTCCCATGCTCGTTCCACAAACACAAATCACCCCTCTTATGTATCTTCATTTTCACCATTGAAACTGATAAGCACAACTATAATTTCCTTCATTAAACATAAACAAACTAGTTCCTCTGTGGAACCAACCAATAAACATCTTTTTACTTTATTAATATTTGAAGCATTCTCTATCATTTCTTTCTATCATTCCACCATAAGTAGCTTCACTCTTGCTCACTTCAACGTAAACCCATTACTTATCAGTAAAACCAAATACAGAACCAATGTTTTCTTTCAGTTGCTAAACATTTCCTCCTTTTTAAAATCTGTTCAGAATGACATACAATGGTATTTAACACAATGTGCAAATGAGGGAGGTCACAGCTCTTACTACCAACCTAATCAGCTAGTGTTATGAATACTGTTAGACAAGATAAAAGCATATCCCTTGATTTTAAGGAGATTAATCCCAATCCCAAACATGAAGGGATTTAGGGGTCACAATCCCATGAATTATGTGCCACAACCGGGGGCTAAAATCTGGACTGCTAATGGTATGTGCAAGTTGGAATGGCAATCAAACTTCAACAAGCACAGCTCCGTATATCAGATCGTACCACTGGCCAGATCATCATCATTTACATCACCGTGATGCTGGACAGGCCTGATAAATGACAAATATCTTCCTTTTGCTGGACAATCCCTTAAATGGCTACTAGTTCTCAGCTGTTACAGATCTCATCACTCTATTTGAAGCCCAGTTGTCCATTGGGGCATTTCATTGTTTCAATGGCCACATTTCTATGTGACAGCTATGCATGTAGAGTTGCACCAATTTTCAAACCAAGCAAGCTCAAACCTTGCAATATGTTAGAATGGCCACCAAATTCATTTCCAAAGCACCAACTATTGATGATCCTAACTAGACTAATCTCAATTGAATAACCTAAAGTTATTTTTGTACTTGACTCTTTTTGTCTCCAAAAAATACCTCCATCTGAAAATGTTCAGAATGTCACATTTGAATGCAGGCAATCACCAATACTCACATGGCATGAACCTATTTGAAACACACGTGAATATGGATTTCAAAACTGTAAATTCAAATTGAATAAAGCCTTACCCTAGAAAATAAATCTCTGTGCTAATTTTACTTGCTTGCCATCAATCTCAAAATAGAATAGTATTAGGCTATGTTAGATTTTGCAAAATTTTCCATGGAAAATGGAAAACCAATTCCAACTTCCACTTTTGCATTGTTTGATGGCAATAATTTTCCTTGGAAATGGTTTTCTTGGTTTCCCTCACACGAGCACAATTTCCATGGTTTTGTTGAAAATGAATTCCCACCACTTTGGTGGGAAANTTTAGCAATTGGAAAAAATTCTAGCCTCAATGGTAAAAAAAAATTATACAATTTCCATACAAAACAAAGTCAAACGAACGGTATTCGGTATAGTAATTTTTTTATTTTATTTTAAATTTTGCACAGTGAACAAATTCTAGACCAAATGGTAAACAAAATTATCACTTTAATGGACAATTTTCATAAAAAACGAAGTCAAACGGATACCAAACTTTCAATATTTTCTAGGTGCAAAATTATATCAATCAAACACAAATAATTACAATTCCCAGTTAAACAAATTCTAGACAATTCAATTCCATATAGTTCATTTTCTTTCCACATAAATTCCATATTTGCAATCAAACGAACCCTCACTAGAATTTTGGAGACAATGTATTACGTGATGACCATATCTAACCGAAATACTAAATTCAACAAAACCTCACCCCATGCTCATCTAGGGCTGTCTACATGGATCTTTTTTTAACTCTACTCATCAAGGACCATCTCTAAAAATTAAATCACAGAAGTTCACATCTATTTTAATTCCCTCATCCCAAGTAATTTTAGGTCAAATCTCTTTTCCCCAATTGTGCATATTTTGGCCTTCATTGAATGCGCTCAAATAATCTCAATCTGTTCTTACGTAATGTATCTTCAATTAGCACCTACTTTAACCAATTCACAAACATAATTGTTCTTTATATCCCCATCTTTTAATGCAAAAATTCTCACTTCAACTAACTCAATCTATGTTTCTACATTATTTGAGTGTGGCTGAGTGCACATTCTAGTTTCTTGATATCACCTCAAGGCCAACTTTATAACATATCTAACCTTAATTATTTCAAGTTTGAGCAAACCATAAGCTACCATCTGAAAAAAGGGAAAGGGGCCTTAATTGCTTCCATTCTGAAAAAGAAAGAAGTGAAACCACCATCAGTTCAAATAGAATTTAGACAATCTCCTTACACACCCAACTTCATTCAACCAATCTATATGCTAAGGTTATAAAAGACAATGGTGTTGTTGGCAAATCAACTTCCATGTTTGAAGCACTTGTCCAGATGCTTCTATCCTTTTCTCATTCGAAATTGGATTATATTTTACCTCTGCTTGTATATATGATATATGCAAGCTACGGTTTGTATGACTGGAAGATCCATAAAAGTTATTAAATGTTACTTGGAGGCATCGCAGTGAGTTCCTTCCCTTCTTTCATAGACATAGGCCCTCCTTGAATTTCCATACAAGTATTCATCAATGGGAGACAAAATCTCTACTTCTCTCATCCTTGTATACAGTCCCCCGGTCCACATAACTGCCCTGCGCCTGATAAGGGATATGAAATGCACTAAAATGTCTTTTCTTCCCCACTTAACAATGTAATGCACTTGATCTCTCACCGGCAAATTCTTCTGGATTTTACACATTTAAAAGTCATTAAATTTAACGGAGAAATGATAAGAAATCTCCTATACAAGTGTCATGCAAAAGTCCATAGAAAATTTTTATATATGCTAATCATAAGTTAATAGAAAATTAATCTACAGATTCTATAGTACCTCGATTTTTAGATGCATTTGCATTCAAGCCTGCACAACAAACATGTATCACAAAAAGGACAAGAAGAGTGAAATTAGACCAACAAGTTTATTGACCATGTAGCATTCACAATACCGAGAATTCACAATAAAACCATAATGTCATCCATACACGGGATAATAACTATTAGGTGGCCAATGATCTATAAATTATAGAAACAACCCTTACTAGTCACTAGCATAGAGACAAATGTATATGAATAACGTTATTCCACGATGCATTAATTAGACCAATGCAGAAAATTCTATGTACCAAATGATGATGAATTCAAAGTTAAAGTGAACAACTACCCAAAATTTCCAATGCCATTAACTGATTCCAGAAACTGCAACTGATGATGCTGCCGCTCATCCTGCTGTGGCTCAATCTGTTGCAATGGCTGCATGATATTACCCTCCAGTGCCATTGTAGTCCCAGCTGCTGGAGTCCCCTTCCCCTCAACTAACCGCCACATGTACCACGCCCCAACTGACCTGTACGGCTTCCACTTCTCACACAACTGCTCCATCTGTGAAGGCCTAGGCAAATCCTCCAAACTGTACAACAACTGCACGCCTTTCCTAACTCCTAAATCACTCACAGGCAACACATCCGGCCGGTGCAGTGAGAATATCATGAACATGTGGACTGACCAGGAACCTATCCCCTTCACCATTGAGAGCATCGTGAACAGTGACCTATCATCCATTTTCACCACTGATTCATCTGACAGAATCCCGGAATTATATTTATTAGCGAGGTCATATAAATAGCTAGCCTTGCGCCCAGAAATCCCGATTTGCTTGAGCTGTTGCGCAGAGAGGGCAAGGACAGTGTCAGGGCGTACAAATTCTTCACCACCACAAAGTGATATGAAGCGTGTATAAATGGAAGCGCCAGCCTTGTAGGCAAGCTGCTGATAGAGAATGCTCTTAGTGAGTGCTAGGAATGGGGGGTGGTGGAACTCAAATTGAGGGGGCGGGTGGGTATCAATGAGCGAGACGAGCAAGGGGTCTGCAGATCGGAGGTAGCGAATGGCCAATTCAATCTCCCCATTGGCCGAGAGAGGTTTGATGATCTGGGGCAGCGGTCTCGAAAATTGGGATGCATTCCGCCGCCGGTTCTTGGTTGTAATAGTGGTTGCGGGAGGCTCTACAGTAACGGTGGAGATGCTCGATTTGGAAGACGCGGAGGAATTATCGAAGGTGATTTGAGGTGGAAGTGATTCTTTGTCGGCGGCCGGGGTTCTGTCTGTGTCTGTGTTGGTGCTCGACAGTTTCCGTATTTTCTGGGGTCGAATTGGAATCTTCGAAGGGTTGGATTGATTTTTGGAATTCTGCAAAAACTCGCCGGCAGAGGTGGCGGCGGGGTCAGTTGAGGGTGTTGGTTGCGGCGGAGATTGCGAATTTGAGTCCAAATTAGGCTCAGATTTCATGGGCCGAGACGGAGAAGGAGGTTTAGAATCTTGAGATTGGGTTGCAGTTTGTGTCCGCGTCTGCTCACCCATGTGCACGGAAGGTAATCAAGGAGAACGACTCAAATTTATGGTAGTTTCGGCGGTGGCGATTGCCGGCGGAGACGGTGGAGGTGGGATCAGGGCGGTGAGGATACTTTAAAAGGGGATGGGAGGGCAAGTATTATTTAGCCCTGGTTTGTCTATTTTTTAATATTTTAAATTATTTGCTAAAGTATCATTCTCCACCACATATATACACAATAAAATATTCAAAAATATGCCGTAAAAAATAAAGATAAAATTATATATCTCATGATAGTTTGTCGAAAATAAATTCGAAAAAACAGCTCCTAACAAGCTCATATTTTTGTTTATACTTGTATACGGTATACAATTTCTGCATTGTGAATCCAACCGGAAGGTCTAGCTTTAAATTCAAATGTTAGTAGGAACATGTTTGAGTCATATTTTATTATAAAAATGCATTTTAAAATAATATATTGACATGAAATATATGATTAAAAATATTAAATTTACATATAATGTTATTTTATTGAAGAATGAATAATTAAAAGAATAGAAGGAAAATGTATTTTGAAAATAATGAAAATTAAACGAATGCTAAATATTAGTGAACAACGTAATTGTAAGATCATATTTTTGTTAACAAACAAAATGAAACCAAGATCCTAATGATGATAAATTGCGTTACTCATTTCCTGATATGTCCATTCGCAATTTTTTTTTCTAATGTGTTTCGTTGAAGTTGATGTATAGTTATTTTCTCCTATCTGATGAAAATCATGGTAACGAGACATGTATGAAATATAAACTATTGTGCAATATGTAGAAAAAATCACTATCTTCATTAATGATTCATCCGGATAATTAATTGCATAGTTGTCACTCACCTAACGCGGACGCACTAACAATCCAACAAAGTAATTGAGTTCAAAGCTATAAAGGTTAAACTCTAGTATTGATAATAAAGTTGTAACATAAGTTCAATCATCTTGACAAAACAGACATTTACTACTCGTACGAATATGAGCTCGAATTTTTTAGATTACAATCGAGTCCTATCTATCGTGTTGTGCAACCTACTCCTGTACTTCAGAGCAGTTCACCATCCCAAAACCCAATTGTGGAAGAAAATGGGAATTTGAAAACATTTTCTTATGTTTCAAGTCATGCACCTAAGTTATCTCCAATTCTACACTAAAAAATGAGGTAACCATTTTGCATCAAATTGAAAATCATCTCCAACTTATTATACTAAACGAACAATGTTCAATCATTTTCTTCATTTTTTGATTCTTAACGATTTATTTATTTGAAAATTTATTTTAGAACTACATCAATTAATAAATAAATATTGCATTCTTATTTTAATTAATCCATTAACTATTATTGATTACATTATTAAAATTTATTACAAATGCTGAAAATAATAATAATTTATTGTATTAAAAAATATAACAAAAATGACACGAATACCCTTAACTAATATGTTTGGAAAATGAAAGAGAATGACAAAATTGACTTTGAACCATTAGGTGCAAAATGGTGCAAAGTTTGGTCTACATTGAAGTGACTGCGCACCAAAATTTGGTGCAAAATGGTGAAATGGTGCTCACATTGGAGTTGGTCTAAGCTACAAACCTTTTCCTTTTTTCTTTTGGAGAATTTTTGCGATTAATCCTGATCTTTATGGCCTGCTTGGGAGTTTTGGTACCAATTAGAGATTTTTTTTTTTTTTTTTAGAGTATCGATCTTGAGTGTTAATGAGGAATTCAAATTTGGATGGTTTTCGGATTTATAAAATAGTCTAACCCACGTTTGAGTTTATTATCTAACGGTTCTAAAAGTTTTTCTTTTTTTAAAATAAAATTACATATATGCCCCTTAGTAAAATTTTCAATTTATAATTTTCTTGTTTTAGAATTTTTTACTCATAAGTAATATTTTATTTAGAAGTTTACATATAAGTTAATTTAACTTAAAAAAAGAAATATTTACTCATAATTAAATGTTTTAAGTTATAATTAATT
>CAIGRB010100094.1:0-14577 GCA_903798255.1 Fraxinus quadrangulata
AAAAAAAATGACGCAATTTGCAAAAATATTAACAATTGTATAGGTTTCAGTTCAAAAACTAGTACTTTTCACAGAAGTTTTAAGTGAAGAGAGAAGTGCAGGATACATTCTTATCGATGTAATGCAACAACTAATAAACTCTGGCTTATTTCCTTTATTTTGATGTTCTTGAATGGGACCTAATATCTTCTTATTTCTGGTCTAGTAGACAGAACATCTACACATCCAGATAATAAAATAAAATAAAAACATTGAAAACAATGTGGAACTCAAATTACCGTAGGATATGGCCATTTGTAGTGTGTGTTCCACCAGTCTACCAATACCATCCTTGCGTCCTTTGGTAGTTTTCCTTTTCTCCTTTTCCTCAAGAAGTCCTTGCGCAAACTGCTAATGTAGCCACTGTACTTGCGCATTAGCATTTCTTTGAGTTCATGGTCACCTTGAAGGGTACCAAGAGATTCTTGATTTTCAGTTGCTTCCACTTCACAACTAACATCCTCATCCAAAGTAGCATTCCCATCATCTGATAACAAGAACAATCAAACAGATATAAAACAAGTCTGAACATTTGTTTTTCACTCGGCCAATTATCAACTTGCATATATTTTCTACCAAATGTATGCCGTAATGCATAAATATTCTTAATGCCGCCCAATTGATTCTCGTGGAAAAGCCAATCGACTTGGTTCTAGTGAAATGGGGGGAGTAACATGGAGAAAACTGTTTCAGCTCTCGTTTTGGTGATTTGGACAGAAAAAAATAGCAGAATATCTGAAGGGAAAAAGCAAGCAGTGGCTGACTTAGTGAGTAGGTAAAACTTAACTTCTTTACTAGTTTCTACAAATAAGTAGTTCAAGCATTTTCTTTTCTCCTTTATCAATCTTAGGTGAAATTTTTCTCTCAACCCTTTTTGTTGTAATTCGGTAGTCCAACTAAATTATTCTTTTAACTAGAGAATATATCCCAGCTTAATAACAGGTCCATTAATTTCCAGTTTACGTATTTATATAATATGAATATTGTTGCTGCAGAGTGTTCTCTATTGAAAATATCACAATGATAAGAAATCAACAAAAATATGTTATGTGGTCAGCCAAAAATTGCAAGATTGAGTCTAAATTTTAGGCGAGGTCATCAAGAATGATATTCAACCAAAGCAACTTGAAAATTCAATGTCCCATGGCCCTATATTCTTCCCTTGCACTTGATCTAGCAACCACTATTTCTTGGTTTATTCTTCCATGTCACTATATTTCCTCACAAGAGCATGCAGTATCTTATTTTTGACTTTTGATAGACCTTACAAGATTTAAGAGTAAGACTGCTGTTATGATTTGATAGCCCCCAAAAGTATGAAGATGTTCCCTCTTTGGTTGAGAAGTAACAAGTATTTTTCTAACTGGTTGTAAGATCTAACTCTACAGTTTATTGTCCTTCAATTCTTATCACTGAAAATACCTCACTCAAAAATGCCAAAGACTCCTTAATGAGAACTTTAAGACGGATTTTATTAAACTCTACAAGAACTCAAAAATTATGTCAAAAATCGAACTTCCATCGAAGAGAAGCAAATGATAGGCGTTCATAAAAATTCTCGTAGAATCGAGAATGAAGATTTCATTCTAGAAAAAACGGAGTCTTCGTCTAAAGAAATGCGTTGAGAAAGGGCAGAAACATAGTAGCATCCTAATGGGATATCAACAAAAAATTCTAATAATGATATAACTCCAACTATAACCCCTTCATAGTATTATAGTATTCAATTACAGACATGATACTGTGATCTTGTTCTTCATGTCATAAATTTGGGCAGCATCTTGAACCTTAAGGGTATGTCTGGTGACAACCTCCCAGTCTTGTTCATTGTAATCAGGAACATACTTTGCCACTGATTTCAAGGTCCATCAAGTTCAACCATTATATGATTATCGAGTCTTGCACTTCCCAAACATCAAACTTAGGGTCATCACAACTTGGTTATGTGGTCCCATCAAATAGCTCAAATTCCTTTCCCTTCATCAACATTCTAACTAATCGAGACTAAACAAGATAATTTGTAGGATCCTGCTGCTAGACTACCACTTACTGTTCACAAAAAAATTAGACACGGGGTACCAAATAGGTAGAATGATACATGTGTTTTACCGTGGTACATGCATTGTAAAAAATTAGGCGAGGTTGAATTTTTTTTTTTTAAGTACAAAGAAAATATGAACTACTTTAATTGCATATTTTGAGAACAGGCAGAATTGAAAAAATAAAAGTTGTCAATTAAAAAGTTCCTTCACATGTATCATGAACTTTTATATATTAAATCAATTATAATTTCATATATTAGTTGGGCACTAAAGGACTTCAATAAAATCATCTTAAGCATTCAGCGAGATTATCATTTTGTACACTACACAAGGTTGGAACTGAATTTTTTTTATTGTTTATGCGAGTTTACTAATTTATCGAACATTCAATTATCAAGGTTTTGTTATATTACTTAAACATAGTATCTTCTATAAAGTAATCTTTATTTAGCTCTTGTTTGAGCTTGAGCTCCATTATTTGCCTAAGAATGTGTGGTTAATAAATAAAGAAAAGTTTGGATTTACGTGTAATATTATTTTATTGAAGAAGTGTTGAAAAGAAGAGAGAAAATGCATTTTTGAAATAATGAGGATCGAACTAGGGCTTATTGTTCAAAAGCATCCCTACATGTAGTATTTTTTTTTTCAATGCTCTCACTCTCTAACTCAATGTGTATATTAATTCTTGGAACTTAGCAATTGGAGGAATACTATAGTACACTGCATCAAGTGAAGCATAATGTAGAATAGGCTCAAATTTAGGTCTTCAGCTTCATTTACACCTATTTAACAAAATATTCCCAAATTTCCATTAGTAAAAGTAAGAGTTTAGATTTTTCATTACATTAGCCAAGGTCCATCCACTGAATGAATAACCAAGTGTATTGTTTATGCCAATAAATGAAACCACCCCTTCATGATAAAACACGGAGATTTTAAAGGAACGAGTCTTAGCGGCTATAATAAGTATAGTACATTGTTATGACCTGAACAATATAATGCGGCGTTCTGCGATAACCTTGGTCATTCCAGCCAAGGCCATTAGCTAGTAGCCGATGTCTAATGATGTGCCAAATCCTTATGTCACATGAAAATGAGGAACAGTGATGCTTAGTAAGCGAAAGCACAATGAAGAAATGAACATTCATAATTGGAATTTCCTTTAAATAAAGCCAATATCTAGAATTGCGATATAGGGAGGAAGATTTTTTAAACCTAAAGGTTTTAATTCATGAATATATATGATACGACAATAGTTAGATTTTAAACAGCTCAAGAACACAATCGAAGGCTGTACTACTGCAAAAATTCTCACATAAATTGAAGGTCATCAAAACCAGTAAAAAAATACTTGTATATCCAAGTCAACCATGATATGTAGAGGGTTAGTTACTGCACCAGATTTACAGCTCAAAGATGGGCAATGTACTGTTAAAGAATTTGAATTGAACTTTGGCTATAACAATTCTTTAGTCTGCATCCTCTAGGGTAATGCCATTCAAATTTATTCTCTTTCATAACAATTCAAGTAGTTGAAAAATGTATCAAGATTTCAATACCAAGGTCGCACAAAAGAAGAAAACAATAAAAAATGAAAACGTAATGGTAACAGCTTAGTATTATCAACATAAACAAAGACTGTTCCATACAAATAGAAGACACAATATATGAAGAACAAAATCTCCATAAAATTCTTTTTTCCTTTGTGAGCTCAAAGGTGAAGTACATCTAACACCTAGTTATTAGATGCTAACCGTACACTATTCATGAGATTCACAACAATTTGAAGCATCAAAATAGTATACAATCAATTCCTTCACTTTGTATGTTGTTGGGACCGTAGTACCTTTTTTCCACGTCCAAGGATAGAGATGGTATATAGAGAAAGAAGCTCGATGAGATTGAGTCATCCTAGGTTACGGAAGAGTCGTCCTATTCTCAGCAACCAATAAGTTCTCATGTGTAAATCCTTTTAAAATATGTGTGAGCCGTTTGACAAATTGATGGTTATTTATTATTTCATTCAACAGGCACTAAAAGAATTTAACCTGCAAATGTCTTTTCAAAAGACACTGATGGATACATCGAATTTCTCCCTACAAATTCTCCTCTCATTCTCTTCTTCAGTCTCTCTTTCTCCATCATCAAAGATGCAAACGCACATTTAACATGCATGTAAGAAGATAGATGAATAATATTCTTCAAGTTTCTTTAAAATTTTGATTAACAACATCTCATGTAAGGAATCATATCAATCTTCTCCTTGGGGGGCCAGGGCATATAGCCTGTAAGTGTCCAACAAGAAATATGAAGTATTGTCCACCACTGTCGTCTTGAGAGATTCAAGAAGTTCTTAAAGTTTAATTATATAACCATTTCATAAGATGGAGAGCATACCCTTTGTAATTAAAAATACATTCTATATTATCTGCTGTCGTACCAGTTTTCTTTTCAACTGATATTTGATACTACATTAATTATCTTAAGCACTCATAATGTGGATGTTAATCACAAAAAAATTACTAAGCCCCTACTAGAGCCCCATCTTAAAAACTTATTTTCTCAAATTCATTTTTAACAACAAATTCTTCAATAAAATAATTTTACGCATAACCCCAAATCTTTTCACTACTTTTAACCCCACATTCTCAAAAAAAAAAAAAAAATCTTTTACAAAATCTATTCTCAAAGTTCGAGTTACTTTCAAAATAAATAATTTTTTTAAAACTCATTCTGTTTAAAAGCAACATACATATTCTGAAGCTCAGCTAACATGTTATCCTCTATAATTTCAAATGCACATACTGTAGGAGATAAGAAACAAAGTCTGACAAAATAATGCATCCCAATATTAATTACCAAGGATGCAACGCTTTAAAAGCAAAGAAGGCCGAATCTAGAGAATTATTGAACACACTTGAGTATATCTGACAGAACCTTGCATGGGAAATCTAACTCAAGAAACAAATTTACCTGCAGAATGGTAGTTTAAAGATGTGGTGGTTGAGGCAAAGGTATCTTTACAGAGATCACGGAGCTGAAATTCGATGTTGCTTAAGAACGATTTCGCTTCATCAAATGGCTTTAACAGTTTCTCCTTGTATCTGTGTAGAACCTCACAATAAGATGTCTTCAAAACCCAGAAGAAAGATAACAAAAGGTCAAAACTCAAAATAAGTTAATTATAATTGTACACGAATCTCTGAAAATATTCATCAGTACCATAAATTCATCAAGTTCAGGGTCAGCCCCATTAGAAATGGTGGGGTAGGTTTCTTTGCTGACTTCCTCAAGAAGTGAAGCCATTTCTGGTGGCACTCCCACCTTTCAACACACCAAGAAAAGCTATATTTATTATTAAAAAAAATAAGACCCATATGTCGGCACTAATGGAGTAAAGATATACAGTGAAGAAGTTTACCTTTCTGCACTCGATGTAGGCAGATACTAGGTTAGGATACAGAGGATGATTAGCAATCTGGGTCTTGATATTATCAGACAGTTCAAATCTTGTAACCTCATTTTCATGAGCCAGTTCTATTAAAGCCATCTGATTATCATCAACGATTGGATTATGGTTCACAAACCCAGTACGATTTGGACATGAAACGGAGGGATTAATACTGTTTAACTCATCCATATCTACTTAACCATAAACAAACAGTAGTTGCAGTATTTACTTGAACTCATCAAAATAGTGATATTTCCTTTTGGAACTGAAACCAGTGACTTCTAGGAATTCATTGCTTCAACAGTACTACTAGGTAAAACTATGTGTACACGTTTAACACCATAATTCAATCCAGGGAGAGGGAAGGGTTGTGCTTGAAGTTAGAACACCTGAAAGTAGAGAGCGAAGCCCCACTACCACTCCCACCTGAGTTTAAAGTTAAAGTTTGGTCCTTCTGTTTATAGTTGTGTACACACACTATTGGGGAAGGACGACGAGACACAAAGAACCAGAGAGAGAAGATAGACTTCGAGGAAAGGACATATGAGAGAGAAAGAGAGAGAAAATGACAGGGCGTGGCAGGCAGAAAAATTTAGGCGCACGTTCGTCCACGCTAAGTAACAGTGAGCGTAGTACTTACCAGGGGTAGAGAGAGTGGATGATTCGTCTTCCCCAGAAGGTCTACTAACATACACACAAGTATATTTATACAGTGCAATGGCAGTACGTAGTGTAATTGTCAAGGTCTGCAATGACATGACATTCGGCCATGTTTCGAAAGGTGATTGGCTACAGAGAGTGAGTACCTCACTTTTGTCTGTAAAGTCTTTATTATACAATCGAAGTCCCTATTGGATGGATCAATTATGAAATGTACGCTTAAGCTTAATTCTTGGTACATATTAAGTCCATGCTTGACAACTATTATTTTCAGCATAATTCCATTTAATTTTATTGAAATTATATTCACAATCTATATAATATTAGGTAATAACTTAAGGGGAATGTGGAATTAAGCCTTGTTTGTTGGAGATTAAAATTAATTTTTTAGTAAATTTTAATAAAAATTGATGAAATATATTGTTGAAAAATAATGGATCTCGTGAAATATATGATTAAAATTAATTATTAAATTTGATTTAAATTAAAATATTGATTTTAATCGGAACCAAACTGTGGCTAAATGACTAATTTAATAATATTTATCATTTAATATCACATTATTGCCACATAGGTTGAGGGGCTAAATTGCATTACTTTTATTTTAATTTTTTCAAACCATTTTTTCAACATATTCATTTTTCAATCACACATCCACACAATAAAATATTCTGCACATAAATTCAAAACATTTTCCTTAATTTTTAACCACACTTTCACCTAAAATTCACTTTTTCCTCAAATAATGGTTGTCATCGAATTCAACTATGAACCCTATATTTTGCCCAAAATAAATTTTGAAATAGTATTTTGATGGAGAATGTACGTTTAAAAAATAAGGAAAAATCTTGAATTTGCATGTAATATTATTCTATTAAAAAATATATTGTTGAAAATAAAAGAAAATAATGCATTTTACAAATAATAGAAATCAAATAAAGGCAAAATTTGTAGGTAAAATCAATAATTAATTTTAACTACTAGATTTATGTTAAAACTTAAAATTCTATTTTAAAAGTTAACCTTATTAAGATGAGTGATTTTAACTTCTATAAATTGGTCTATGTTTTCTTCTTTATTCAACGTGAGATTTTATTCCTTGATGATATAATGTTACGATTTGAGATTTCATCTTAAAAAGTCAATATTATTAAGAGGAGTAGCCAAAAATCTTATAAATTGGTTTATGTTTTCATCTTTATTCGATATGAAATTTTATCCCTTAACAATTTATAACTTTTTAATCGAATATTTTATCAAGTTTTATCATAATTTACTAAAATTCGATTTAATCCTCACAAAATGAAAACCCAAAGACTCCCTCGCAATGGAATTCCAGTCTCCACTCCACATGTTCACACACTTTTTTCAATGCCAACCATATAAAAGCTGTTTATAGACGACTTGCCCCCTATTTGATTCCATTCTATAAAAAATATTTTTTTATATTCATTTTCAACTATATATTCTTTTAATAAAATAAGTTTTACACATAAATCCACAATTTTCTTACGTCTTACCATATTCTCAATAAATAAATAAATCACTATTACAAAATATATCCTAAAAATGGGACTCAAACAAAACCTTACGTACAAAATTACTTTATTTGGAGAATGTATGATTGAATATTAGTTTTGAGACAAAATGAGTTTTTTTTTTTTTTTAAATAATGTTATCTAGCACCAGTTCATGTGATAAGTTCAATTAAAAGTGAAATTATGTTATTTATTTAATTAAACATTTTATTTAATGATATTTTGTGCAACCTAAACTCACGTTGTAACATCAGTTTTACTAAATAACATTATTCTTTAAAAAAATAAGGCTCAAGGGCTTAAATTATAAACATGTAAAAATTAGTGGTGAATAATTAGATATTACTTGTGAATCTTTCGAAATTTATAGATAAAAAGTGACTTAAATATTTATAAATATGAACCAAATATAGACTAATGCTATATATAGCCTCTAATGCATAGTAATTTTGATGTTCATTTTATTGCCTAAAGAAGGCAATGTTATTTAGCTCTTATTTGGTTTGGTTAAGAATCAAATTTTTAGTAAATTTTAATTTAAAAAAAAGATGAAATACATGATTGAAAAGTTGATAAAAGTTGTTAATTTCATTAAACGTGTGAAAATTAATTTGAATAAAAATGAGTTTTATTATAATTATTATCGATCTGATGGGAAGTAAAGATATGTCCAATACATTAAAATGCATCATAGTTTTATTGGACGTGAACCATAAAGTTCATTACCAACTAATTTGGTAAAAATAATAAGCATTAGGGTATTCAAATATAACACAATGAATCAAACTAATGATGATCATAACGGAAGGATTTCATGAAGAATGTGATAGTGGCCCCACATTGGTGGGTGCTAAACACTCATGATGAAAATAACAATACTCTTGAAAAATAATAGACCGTGCATAATTTTTTATTTAATAATAGTGGTATCTAGCATTATCAACATTGCACGAATTTAAGCGAAAGCACATCTAACATTATAAAAAAAAAAAAAGTAGGCCTAGGGGAGCCTGAGACCAGTTGAGACATATTTCGCGATTTACTTCATCTAAGATTCTACGAACAAGGGTCTTGGAGATCCAGGATTTAGTCTGACAAAATTAGGACACCTGGGTATAAAAAAAAAAAAAGGCCTAATTAAATGTAAGACATAGAACTCATTTAATTGGACATATCATTTAACTCATATTTGACTTCAAAATTCATTTTTTAAAACTTATTTTAAATCACATAATGTCTCAATAAGATAATTTTGCATGTAAACTCATAATTTTCTCTTTTCAATCACACATTTTTCAGAAAAAACACTTTTCACGAAAAATTCTACATCAAATAAGTCATTAATGTCACTTAAATTGACGCTAACATTATAGTGCTAGTACTAATAATCTTTACTTAATACAGAAAAACAAAAATATCAATACGCAAGACTTGGTTAAGAAACACTCATCTTTATGATTAACAAAAGAAAAGCCAGATTTCCTACAGAAGAAATTGCCTTTGACTGCATACTAGGCTTTGTTGCCCCATGAAAATTATAATTTATTTTTCTCTTTCTTCTTATTAATAACGCATTCTCGAATAAATAATATATATATATATAACTAAAACGTTTTTCTTTTTTTGAAGCACACATTCTCTAAAAAATTATTATTCCAAAATATATTTTTCTCAAATTATTATTATGATGGGGGCCAACAAGGGCCTAGTATGCAGACACTTTCTTGGTCGAGTTAACTAATTTGTCAAGAGACCTAAATACTAGTATACCTTTACATATGTTGTAAGTTTGTGATTTAGAACCTATTTGACGTAATTCTTTTGAGAATTTATTTCATTGTTGAAAGTGTTTTTTTTATTTTTTTTGGCAGTGGATAAAAGTAAAATAGTTCCTTGCAAATGAATCGATTTGATTCATTTATAACGATAGAAAAGAGAAAGAAGTGTAGTTTAAATATGTTTTATTAATATTTTAAAGGTAATATAAACATAGAAGAGTAAAATAGAAATATAATTTTATTTTTATTCTTTTGAGTGAAAAGGAAAGGAATAGGTTTTAAAAAAGAAAAAATCTCAATGGAAGTTTATGTGATTTTCTAAAACACAGAGGATTTATCTATATTGTTGGTTAGTTGAGGAGGAATCAGATACATAAATTTACTCAACCGCGTCGGATTTGCTAGAGAAACTCTCGAGGGCTATTCCTAGAGTTCATATTCTTGGAATTGACATACCATTTTCATTCCATTTGTTTGGATTGTTTATGGGTTAATTTCAATAACAGTCATTAAAGTTAGTTAATGGCAATTGAAGCAATTTTCTTATTGTAATGGTTACTCAGGTTTCTAACGGTTGTACTAATGATCATTCAACTAGAAACGTTAACCTAAAATTCTACATGTCACTGTAAAATTTCAATGTGTTCACAAATGACGTTAACTAGCACTCCACGTCGGACAAAGTCTTGTTGATTGAAGCTAAAAGCGTAATTATTAAGCATGTTTCCTCTATGTTGTTAGTTGGAAAAGCTTCCCATTTTTGTTGGCCATTGTTGTTTGTTTTTGGTACTAGCTAACACCACTCATATCCATGTGGCATGTTGGAGTTTAGCATTAACATGTAGGATTTTAGGTAATGTTTCGATTCGAGTGACCATTATAATAACCCTTAAAAACTCGAATGATTATTATTTTAACAAACTTTAGCGACTGTTAAAAATAATTGATTTCAACATTTTTGAATGTGGGTCAAAACGACTCTGCATATAATATAAGAACGTGATTATTGTTTTCGATATGTGGAAGAGAAGTCCAAGTACCTTCATAGAAGTAGCGTAAAATCGACTGCATTTGATTACATTCATTGATAACTTGAGAGAATTGAAATAAAAAATTAATTGCTTTTAATTTTAGAATTTGTTTTGGTTTTAATAATTATGCTAAAAGCATAATTATTAAACATGTTTCTCTATGTTGTTAGTTGGCAAAGCTTCTCATTTTTGTTGGCTTATTTTTTAAGGTCCCCATTGTTGTTTGTTTCTGGTACTAGCTAACACCACTCATATCCATGTGGCATGTTGGAGTTTAGCATTAACATGTAGGATTTTAGGNTAGTTGGCAAAGCTTCTCATTTTTGTTGGCTTATTTTTTAAGGTCCCCATTGTTGTTTGTTTCTGGTACTAGCTAACACCACTCATATCCATGTGGCATGTTGGAGTTTAGCATTAACACGTAGGATTTTAGGTAATGTTACAATTCGAATGACCATTAGAGTAATCCTTAAAAACTCGAATGATAACTATTATAAGAAAATTACTTAAATTGCCAATTTGATAATTTTAACAAATCTTAGCGACTGCTGAAAATAATTGATTTTCAACGTTTCTGAATGCGAGTCAAAACGACTCAACATATATAAGAATAAGAACGTGATTATTGTTTTCATATGAGAACATGATTATTGTTTTCGATTTGTGGAAGAGAAGTCAGAGTACCTTCATAGGAGTAGTGTGAAATCAATTGCGTTTGATTGCATTCACTGATAACTTGAGAGAATTGAAATAAATAATAATTGCTTTTAATTTTAGTATTTGTTTTGGTTTTACTGTTTAGTTTTGTCGACAAGGTCCTAAGATTTGTAATTTCAAAAGTGTGAGACAATGGTATCATGTTTTTTTATAGTGAATTATTTGTCCGTAACATGGGGTTGTGAATTTTTTTTTATCTTTCGAGATTTATCATGTTACATATGGTGTTAATAATCATAAATAGTAACTTTACTTTCATCGAGTGCAATATTTCTCTAATTTATTCCTAAACAATCTACAAGCTTAAAAACATTTGTTGAAAGTGATTTGAGTATATTTAGTGACGCTCTTTAATCCTATTCGAGTATTTATCACTATTCAGTTATAAGGGAACATAAAGTCTATTTTCCAACAATGGAAAAATGGTGAAAAGGAAAAACTTAATAAACTGGAAATACACCATTAAATGCCTAATTAGCTATACTTTGTGACCTTATAATACTTCTCGTCATCATGATCTTCGTGGTCATATGTCTCACAATCATCATGCCTTAGGGAAGGAGCTAGGAATTGTGGCCCGAGGTGTAGTTGACACATTTCTAGTGGAATTGGATGGGCAATTGGCCTCATTCTTAACTTTACAGTTTTCAAATTTAACAACACGTTTCACAAATGGATCACTAACCTTTTTCATGCACCTAGGGTGTTATAGGGCGAGCCGTGAGCATCGATTTTTTCGTAAGAGTTATTCGTTGACTTGTCAGTATGAGTAAAATATACATTTTCAGTAAAATAAATAAATTATGCCAGCTTGGCTCGCCCCACCATGGGACAAGCCGAGCCACACTTTGCATGGTTGAGTGAGTTGGCTCACATTCTGCTTGCCCCAGGCAAACCTGAGCCGACTTCCTGACGAGCCTTCTGATTTAACACCTCTGTTTCAACTTAATTTCTTCAGGAGTAGTCGAAGGACTAGAAACCTCAAGCTCACTTTTGCCACTTGACGATGATTTGCTTAACTGCGAACACTTCATAGACAAGTTCTTCCATTGCTCTAATTGGTGACCTTCCACGCTTGGATTTCTGAAGTGGTCAAGGAGCCGATTTTTTAGTTCTATCTCGTAGCGTGGTCAAACCATTATTTGATACAAGTAGAACAGACCACCTGAGATGACCCCATTGATCAAAATATCTTAATTGGATCCTAACAAATATTCAGAAATGTACTTGGATAGACGGTAAATATTTGCAGATTTTCATATAAAATCTATACAAACTTGCTGAGATAATTTTTAATTGAACTCTGCCACATGTACGGAATTCGTTGCAAATAGGTTGATAGACGTGTCATGCATCTATCCGTTAATTTGAATTTTTGAAATTCAAAATCAATGGATAAAATACATCTCAACCTGTTTGTACCAAATCATCCATACAAGTATGTTAATTATTTTTAATTTACTATCATGATGACTTGATGTATAGATCTTGTCGTACCAGTACTTTCCATCAAATATGCCCAGTTTAATTTACATTAAAATTATAATTCATTTTTTTCTATCTTTTTATTAAGCTAATATTTGGTACACATTCTTTTAAAATACATTTTTTTAAAACTCATTTTCAACCACACATTCTTCAATAAAAAAATATTTTTCATCACATCAATAATTTTTTCTTACTTTTTAACCACATTTCTCATCATATCACTATTTAAAATACATTTACTTTATTTCAAAATTTATTTTCAATAATACATTTTTCAATAAAATAATATTTTTCATTACATCAATAATATTTCTTTACTTTTTAATCACATATTTCTCATCATATCACTATTTAAAATACATTATTTTTTCAATAATATCCATTAAACACACCCTAACCACACATTCTTCAATGAAATAATATTACACGTAAACAAAAAACTATATCTTTTTAACTACATATTCTTTAAAAAAAAATACTATTCTAAAAATTATAATCCCAAATAATGGGGTCAAACAGGGGCTATATTAGAACACTAAACAAATTAAGTTCCTGTTTGGTCCCATTAAATTAAAAAAAAAAAATATTTCTCTTCTTATCGATCACACATTTTTTAATAAAATAATATTATACGTAAACTTAAAAAAATTTCCTTCTTTTTAACCATACATTCTCAAAAAATTTAATATTATTCTCATTAAAAAGTAAAATAATGGAACCCAAACAGGGGCAAAAAGTCGATGAAATATGTGATTGAAAAGTGGTGGGTCTTAAAATGTATGGTTAAAATTAGTTGTTAACTTTGACTTGTATTAAAATCTGAATTTTAATTTTTACCAAACGGGGGCTAAGTCTTTGTTTAGCGCTTATTTTCTTAAACCCATTTTTTTACTCTTATTTTCAATCATACTTTCTCTCAATAAAATAATTATGCACATAATTCATACATTTTTTCTATTTTTTTTACGGTACATTCTCTCCAAAAAAACACTTTTCATTAGCTAAGACTACTTACTGCCGCGTCACGGCTACACCCCAATCTCTTGGTAAATATTGGAGAGCTAAATCACACAACCAAGTGAAACTTCGAGACAAAAGGACGAATTAAGAGTTATTTTGCATCGTCAACTCCATCAAAATTTCAAGAAAGACGGTGATCTACTACTGGTTTATTGGCATCTAGGGTTTCCAAAATCTGATATGGCCATATGGGAATTGAGTCTTCTGTTTTAATTTTGTAATCTGTTTGTCTTAGTTTCTACTTTGTAAAGTTAGAGAGAGGATCATATGAGTTTTATTCTTGTAAACCTTTGAACGTATCAACTTTGGTTACATAGTGCATTCCTATTACTAACAAAGCTCAGCAAGGATGTAAATCATCTTGATTGAAATATGATAAAACTTTGTGTTCAGATTCCATCTTTTTTTCAGTTCTTGCTGGGGTTTTATGTAACTTTACACTCAATTCCATTATTCATTTACTTACTTTTCCCTTTTTACACAACATAATCTAAATTCCTTGTTTAAGATGAATTGTAGCACACAGAGAGCATTACATATTACAATACT
This sequence comes from Fraxinus quadrangulata, assembly GCA_903798255.1. Taxonomy (NCBI): domain Eukaryota; kingdom Viridiplantae; phylum Streptophyta; class Magnoliopsida; order Lamiales; family Oleaceae; genus Fraxinus; species Fraxinus quadrangulata. The sequence goes on from CAIGRB010100094.1 coordinate 14,314, forward strand.
TGACAATATAATTCTGCATGGAAGGAACCATCACGAAGTTTCACAATATTCATCACTAGTATCTTGGAAAGTGGCCGGGGCGAGTTATGGATTAGGATGTATTTGGTAAACCTCGGTAGATGATCTAGAAGGACTCGAATAAGATCCATAAGTATCGTTCTTTTCATCATCGTCGTTAAGCTTTTTCTTGCTATTGACATCAGCCGCTGCTGGCACAGAATCGGCCATTGGATACGTGGTTGAGGTACCGGTTTTTTTAGGCGT
>CAIGRB010100104.1:5912-22012 GCA_903798255.1 Fraxinus quadrangulata
ATTAGGTTATGAATCTTGAATTAAAAATAAAGGTGATCAATAGATGAAATTGTTATGCCCTAATATTTATCACATATTTGTTTCTCCAATTATCTGTGTTTGCTATATTGTTATTTATTTTCAATCAGTCAAAAGTAGTTAGGAAAAATCATAATAATTATTTACTTGCTTTCGTCGAATATAATGTTAGAAAAATTAGATTAAGATCTGAAGTATAGTTCTCGTGGGAACGATAATCCGGAATCAAAAGTCCACTATATTACTTGTTACGATATCGTACACTTGCGATATAAAAAAAAACGCAACAAAAATGAAGCCAACTCATTTTGTTGACCGCATATACATGTTTAAACGCCAAAATACGTACGTATTTGGGTTAAAAATTGTGTCAAAATTAGCATAGTAAAGCTCAGTCCATTTCTATAATTTAAAAAATCAGATTAAGCCAAATCACCCAAGCAGTGAATTATGTACATTAATCTTTAGGATTTTTATGTTTAAAAATAAAAATAATCAAAATAATTTTTTCGTAGACTTGCAAACTATTCTCTAGCGTTACTAGAAATTAACTTTAGTAATGCATAGTTTTGAATTGTTGATAATTGTGATGATGAGAAGGAGGTTAGCAAAATATATTACTAGGGTAATAGAAATTATCGATTTGAAATAAGGGAGCTCGATAAATATGATTTTGTGTCGGATGAATTGAAAGATAATTTGAATAAATAAGTTGAGATCGTATTGGAATCCTATGAAGAGTCTGAAAACATTTTAGAATTTTTGAAGTTGGTGTTTCGTGTTTAATCTAATTGTAAGAATTAATTACTAAATAATTGTAATATTTATAATTTTGAGAATATGTTTTTGTTGAAAATTTGAAGAATACGTAAAAAGTTCAAATCATTGTAGTATTTATGATTTTTCAAAAATACATTTTTTTTAAAAAAAATTGAAAAATATGTGTAAATTTCTATGCATTATTTTATTTATTTATTAGTTTAAAATATTTAAAATAATACTAAAAATTGACAAACGCATAACTACGCATATGTTTCGCGTAATACTTGATGTCGACTTAAATGCATTACACATTTTAGAACCTTGATAAAAAATAATCAAATTAGAATAATCATATTAATAATTAATAGGTCCATTTCGGAGATACCTTAAAAAGCTTCTCAAGTTATCCCTGCATCAAGAGTGATCTAAATACAAATGAGTCACAAACATTAAAATCAATTCATACTACATATTTCATATTGATAGACCGAGTCATTTGTAGTATTCTTTAAATTTATTTATTTTAAAATCGTTTTATTTATTTATACCTTGTTTGACACACATTCTTTAAAAATACATTTTTTCAAAACTCATTTTCAACCACACATTTTTCAATAAAATAATATTTTTCATCACATCAATAATATATTTTTTTTTACTTTTTAACCACATATTTCTCATCATATTACTATTTAAAATACATTCTTTCCTCAATAATATTCATCAAATACCCAATAATAAGATAATTTTTATACAGTCCATTCTAAAAAATCTACATCTACGAAATAAACACAAGTTTCGATACTCCGCGTCTCTCGGCTCCTTAACCGTACAAGTTAACACGTTCTTACGGGTAATTAGCACATAACGTGTAACACCCCGAAAATTCTTTTTGTTAATAGAATTTAATTAGTTTACACGCCATATTTTATATTTTTATATAGTTGAGGGACTAAAGTGATATGTTTATTAACTTCATTTTGGACTAAATTTTTAAAATTATGTTAAAGCGACGAAAAATATATTAATATGGGTCTCGTTGGAAAGCTCATTTTTAATCATGTAAATTAGGTCCGAGAAAAAATTATTTTGAATTAGTTAGACCCAAGACATTGAAATTTATAAAAGTTGTTATTATTAGTATTTAAATTTAAATTAAATATCATCAACTTTTAAGATTGACTTGCACGTGTACTTTAATTTGGATACAAACAAATTCTCATGTGACTTATATTTTTATCTCAACAAGTACATTGTTATGATAACTCTACTTTTAACTAGGAATCTTTCTATTTAAATACAATACAACTATATCACTTTGATTGTGATGGACATTAAATATGTATTTTATACAAATTTAAATATATGTGTCATAATATGATCTGTTTTATCAATATTCAATTTATATCCAAGTTTGATACACGTTTTTATTCTATCACAATTGTACTATGAATCAACTACTATTTTTCAATTATAAATAGTGTGTAATTGTCCCACAATTCACTACCAAATAAATTTTTCATAGGAAGCAGTTGTAAATTTCTAGTATATTTTTATCAAAAGCTTGTTTGATGAATTAAGGTAAGATACTTAAGTGGTTAGTTTCTTTATGCTTTTATATTCAGTAATTTATGCATGAATTGTCAGTGGACCTTCGGGTTCGACCTAATGAAATGTGAAATCCTTCGAGAATTCAAAATGAGAAATGATGGGTATCTCGCTTGCTCACCGATATACTCTATAAAGAGAAATGTTGTATGAATTGTCTATGTTATTATTATATAATTGTGTACGAAAACTGCATGTATCTTACTGGGTGTTTTTAAAATACTTACTCTTATAGTTTTTTACAGGCTAGATAGGGTCGATCGGAGCTGTGGCAGGATGGTGCAGCGGACTGCCAAGTGATTTCGACATACAAAAATATTAAGTTTTACCGCCTTTAAATTTAGTAGTTTGTTTTCTTCAATAACATTAATATTGAATTTATTAGTTGAGAATGTTTAATTATTTTTTAAAGACACGATTTTATGATTCAAATTTAAATATATGGATGTTCCAATATTTTTTTATTTAAAGAATTCTATATTATATCGTTCCGCAAATAAATTAAATTTTTTGGTAACGCCCCAACGTTTGTAAAATTTTGGGACGTTACAGCTTGGTATCAGAGCAAAGGTTTCGCTTTCCTGTAGACTTTGTAAACAAAAAAAATTACGGATTTAGTTTCTCTTCTAAATGATTGATATTAATGATATTTTAAAATTTATATTTTAAAAAGTCTCAAGTTTTATTTATTGTTGAGTTTTCTTGATTTGAGTATTCGTGAGATTGAAAAGCTTTGTCAAAAATGCCTAAACTGTCTATGAAGAGCTTGGGATTTAAGTGGTCCGCTTGTGAGCCCCCTCCTCATTCGGAAGCCTTTGGTTGCGCGTTATTCAAATTAATAAAACGAAAAACAATAATTCAGACCTTTCTTAATTTAAGAATATTCTATTTTTTAGATTTGTTTTTTATTTCGAGAAAATCCTATATTTTTGAAAAAAAGGGGGAGTATTTTTCATAAACATTAGAAGTTTATGAACAATGTAAAAANGAGTCCCCAATAAATTATTAAAAATATATAATTTTTAAAAAAATTGTAAATGAGTCTCAATTAAATTTATTTAAAAATAAAAAAATTTTAAAAGTGTAAACGAGTTCCAAATAAATTATTAAAAAATTAGAAATTTAAAAAATATTATTTATTTAACTAGAAGGATATATTCATTATTTCACAATTCTTTATTGAGAAATTGAATGAAAATGGATGAAAATGATGGTTTGCACAATTAAATGTGTAATTAAGGATGAAAATGTCAGAAAATAAAAAGTACAGACGTTTTTCGTAATAATGGTGAAAGATATAGATATTATGGGCTAATTACCTTTTAATAATTTATTTGAGATTCATTTGTACTTTTTAAAAAATTTTAAGAGTATTAAGAGTATAGTTGTAATTAGTTTTTCTTTTAATTTAAAGAGAAGAATATATTCGTTATTTTATAATTTTTAATTGAAAAAATAGATGAAAATGATCTTTTAAACAGTAAATGATGAAAATAAAGGTCAAAACGTAAAAAAAAAAAAAATTTACGATTTGCTAATTATGTGCTAATTACCCCGTTCGTTCTTAGTGTAGTCAAATACACGAAATTGGAGTAGCGGTGAGTGTGAGTGATAAGATTGCACAGTAATCGATGGCAACTCCAATTCCGAATCGTCTACTTTTCATCGACGGAGAATGGAGGGAGCCCATCAGAAAAAATCGCATTCCCATCATCAATCCAGCCACTGAAGAGATCATCGGTCAATCTCAAACCTTCTCTTAAATATTTCTGTTTGAAATCTTTTTTTTTTTTTCTGTTTCATTACTTTTGTTTACTTTCTGCTTGAAGCCAAGTGTTTGGTGCGTTAAGTTTATTTGATAATCAATTTCTTAATATTAGATGAAATTGAATACGTTCACGATGGAAAAAAAAATTAGAAAAGGAAGGACCGACATCAGTAGTGACCGAAATATACTATTTGTTTTAACTTAATTGTGACGGACTTTATGAGTAACGTAGTTATAGAATTTATTGCAATCTGGTTTTTCGGATAAACTTGGGGAAGTGGTTTGTAGTTTTTTTACTTTTTCCTTTTTTTCACTGAGATTGATGAAGTAGAATACGAGAAACTATTGATTTAGTGAGTATCAAGTGTCACGAATCTAATAAATGTTTTTTATTTTTTATTTTATTTTTATGTGTTTTCAGGGAATATTCCAGCAGCTACAGCGGAAGATGTGGATATTGCGGTGGAAGCTGCCCGTGTAGCACTTTCCCGAAATGGAGGCAAAGATTGGGCTTCGGCTACAGGGGCACATCGTGCCAAGTATTTACGCGCCATTGCTGCGAAGGTCTATATTTGATTTGTTTCTTGGGGTCTTTTATTAGTGCTGTTTCAGACTTCTCCTTATTAATTTGCATCAAGATCTTGATCTTTTATGTCCAATTATATTTTGCTTATACGTGCATACAAAATTTTAGTTACTAGTCATTGCACGTCTACATGTCTAGCTTGAACACTTCCACGCGCACATGACAAATAGCAGTTGATGCAGAAGGGCGTTCATATTATTTTCACTTTCTGGAAGAACTGAAAATTAGTGGGTGGTGGTGACATCTACAGTTAGTATTGGTGTTTATTTTCTTCAAACTTGAAAAATATTTTAATTCTAGATAGCAAAAAATTATACGAGTGAATTTCGGGAAATGAAAAGGCAAAAGCTTTTTGGTTTGGCTTGTTAAAATAAACTGGTAACTATAAACCATTATGTTCAAGTGCAAGAGGGGTACTCATTTTTGGTAATAATGGACAATATATTTTAAATAAAAGGTGGGCTTATAACAGCGTTTGTAGCTATATGTAAATGATTTTATGGTGGTGATTAGCTACAACCTTAACTCAGCTAGCTAGGGTAATATTTACATCGTGTGATCTTTCTTCTCTTTTACTATTATTATCATGTTTTCAGCCGGAAGTTATTGTTAATTTACATCCTTGATTATATTTTAAAGACAGACAATGAACTTCTGCTTTAATCATTCGATGTGCGTTCATTGAATTGTTATTATTCAGTGAAGTATAATTCTAAACACTTTAATGTTGACTCTTGTTATACATATCTTATTGTTTAGTGAGTACGATTGAGATTTATTCTTTTCTGCATGTACTTCGTTCAGATACACAGCCATGGATGTTTCTATCCATAAATGCATCAATAAAATTTACATTTCTTATTCATTATTAAGTGTGATGGATATTTAAGGTTATTTGCTTGGTTTAGATGTCTGGCTGCTTACTCTTTCCACTAATATGTAGATTACAGAAAGGAAATCAGAATTAGCAAAACTCGAAGCGATTGATTCTGGGAAACCATTGGAAGAAGCAGTTTGGGATATAGTATGTTTTAAATACATGAAGAACATTTTTCTGATTCTCTATATTATACATGGACTTTATGCTTATTCATGTCGTCCAGGATGATGTTTCCGGATGTTTTGAATATCATGCTGAGCTTGCTGAGGCTTTGGATTCAAAGCAAAAGACTCCAATTTCTCTTCCAATGGAGGCATTTAAGTGTCATGTTTTGAGAGAACCCCTTGGGGTTATTGGGTTGATTACCCCATGGTGGGTGCTGCTTCTTTAGTTGATTCTTATAATTTTATTCTTATTACAGAAATAATAAAGGAATATCTGTTCCTCTTTTTGCAGAAAACTTATGTGTCACGCATACGTGCCATAATGACAAAATTTCCGCATTATGCTCTTTTGTAATCCATTTAGTTTGCTGATTGTGTGAAATAGTTTGTGGCTTGTCTATTCCGTAAGTGTTATGACTTGATCACTCTCAACCATAATTTGGAAATATTTTCTTGTTTAATTAGAGTTTTTGGAATTTTATATAAATAAATTAGGCTGCCAATTTCTGGCATAACTTCAAAAGTTGGTATTTGATTTTCCCTACATATATTAAATATTTAATACTTCTTTATGGGCTGAGCTTAAATAAGTGAGTCAATCTAGTTTAGACAGTGAATGCTAGGAAAGCATACCATCAGATGATCTTGTATGCAATAATTGGAAAGAAGACTTCTATCTTATGAGTTGGAACATATTATCATCTATGGGTACATTGGACAACACAGTTTGCAGGGTGGGAAATCCCAAGAGATATATACTAAAGCAGATCTCTCTTCCGGCTTTATCTCATAAATGAAGGAGAGAATTCAGGTTCTCTATCTGCTCTCCTCCTCTAGTTTGGCAACCAGTTCTTAAAGATTTATTGTATATTGACTTGGCTTTTGCTTACTTACCCCATCATGTTCACTTTCTATCTGAGAAATGGACATGGGATGACAACAAGAACATAAAATTCAGCAATGTGCTAATGCTGTTTTCTCTGTTCTCTAAGTACACGCTGTAAGAAAATGAAAAGAAAGAAAATAGACTGTTAATGTGGCAACTTGAAGCTGCTCTCTAATAATTCACCAATGCGTGTTAGACTCTTATCTTTAAGTGTGTTGGAGCAATGTATATTCGTTAGAAGAATAATCATTGAAACTACTGTTGAGTTTTGTTGAAAGAGATGCATCATACCACGAAGGTTAGGTCTTCTTGGCATGGATTCAATCTCATGAACTAATAAATGAGTTTGTCATGTATAGCACTCTCTAAAATTATTGGGAAATGAGTTTCTTCTCCATGGTAATTATGTTTGTTAGTTGTGTCGATGGTTGAACACAACGAGTTTTACACTGATCATATATCCTGAATTAACTGGCAGCATGGGTAGTGATTGACAGAGAAATTTTGTTTTTCATTTTGTAGGAATTACCCTCTATTAATGGCCACATGGAAAGTAGCCCCTGCCCTGGCTGCTGGTTGTACTGCAGTACTTAAGCCATCGGAATTAGCATCAATGTAACTCTTTCTTATTAATATTAATTTTCTTGGACCAGTTGTTAGTGTCTTCAGCTGTACAATTACACCTGCAATTTCTATTGCAGTACTTGTTTGGAGTTAGGTGAAGTGTGTAAAGAGGTAGGCCTTCCACCTGGCGTTCTCAATATTCTGACTGGGCTGGGGCCAGAAGCTGGTGCTTCTTTGGCATCTCATCCTCATGTTGACAAGGTGAAATTTTCCAACTTTTAAGGCTGTGTATGGTTTGGGTTGGGTTATAAACTAGTATGAGGTGACAACGACTGTGTAATTGATCAACAGATAGCATTTACTGGGAGTAGTGCTACAGGTAGCAAAATTATGACTGCTGCAGCTCAACTTGTCAAGGTATGGTTGTGAATGGAGGCAGAGTCTAGTTACATGTGATTCTTATCAACTATACAAATTTGTACTAAAACTATTTCAATTTTATGTTGCTTGCAGCCAGTTACACTTGAACTTGGTGGAAAAAGCCCAATTGTTGTGTTTGAGGATGTTGATCTCGATAAAGGTTTGAGCCTTTTGATGAAATTATAACCCTAGTTTGCTATTTACATGGTTTGAAGAAACTGGATTACTATCATTTGAATCAATTGGACTTCGGATTTAAATGAGGGGCACCATTGAACNAAAAACACGCACACACACACACACACACATGCAAGCACTTGTTCCTGGGGTGGAAGGGGGGATTGCATCATGCCTGTGAGTAGAACTTCTGATAAAGACTACTCTTTAAAGAGATCATAAATTGCTAATCTACATTTTCTGTGTGAAAATTGGAAGATGCTCTGATTCTTGGATTTACTGAGTATATTTTTCATGTTTACCATTCAAAACAGCTGCTGAGTGGTCTCTGTTTGGCTGTTTTTGGACAAATGGTCAGATTTGCAGTGCCACTTCTCGACTTCTTGTGCATGTGAGTATGAAGGCCATGAATGTTGCATCTTTGATGTTGTTATTCAGATATCACCCATATTTTAATGCCTCTCACTCTCTTTTGACCATAAGCTACACGTCATTATCCACATAAGTCCCTGTTACTGTCTTCGTAGCAGTTCTTTTGTTCATTGTACACATATTTTCAGGAGTAGTATTTAAAGGCCTTTGGCAGGACTTCTGAAAAGTTAAAAGCTGCTTCTGGGACTAAGAAGTTGCTTATGAACTTGTATAGATAATTTTTTAAAAGTGTTTTACATAGGTAGAAGTGCTTCTAGAGCAAGTTGGCCCAAGATGACTCTCTTAGGAAGTTTTTCTACAAAACGCAGAAGCAAAAACCCTGCCATACAGGGTGATCACTGTAAATTCTCCAAACAGCCAAATAAAAAAGAACAAAGAAATGTCAAATGAGAAGGAAACTGGTGACATGTAAGTCATATGATTTCATGGGCGGTTGCATCATCTCGTGGAGCTCTTCCGGCAGGTGGGGCAGGCCTGCCCAGATTGATGGGGCTGACTCCGGCTTAAGCTGGGGCTTGGTGCCTCAAGATCTGAGGTATATTCATGTAGGTCATGCTGGCCATCTGTGCTGTCTGCTCGTAAGTCTTGCCTGACCTCCGCTTCACAGCTTGAAGTGCAGCAACAGTGCTAGTGTTGCTGCTGCTCTGGATTTCCATTGTTTGCCAATGCTGTACTCTTAATTTTTCTCCTTCATGATAAAGGACTGAAGCAATGGTTGCCAATCTACTATTCCTCAATTTATGAACTTTGTAGTAAATTGGTAGTCAATGTAATTATTTTTCCAGCATCATGACCAACTTTTGAATTTATAACATCACCAGTCCTTAATTAACTGTTTATATCAAATTAGCTACCAACAATCCACGAGGCCTTCATACGCTTATCTTCCTTCCGCACCTCAGTATCTTCCGAGGTCACGTGTGTGGTTAAAGATCAATTTGGCAGAAACTGTCCATTAACGACTAATGTTGCTACAAAGTCCAATAGTTGGAAACAGTGATGTCAACAATGTTAAATTGGGGACCAACTTGCTGTCATGCTAATAGGTAGGAAACTGATTGTGCAATTTTTCTAAATCTCAGTACACCTGTGTATCTATTTACTTCTTCATACTGGTCTTGTACCTCCACCCACAGTTTCCAACCTCCTACACTGCGTCTCCCTACATCTCTGCCTACCTTCCCTGCTCCCTTCACTTTCACTCCCCACCCCCATCTGGTTACATCTCCTGCTTGCATTCCAACTTTGACAAATAAGCTACATAATATTCTATACATAAAGTTTCGGGTCATACATTCTTGTTTGGTCTTTCAACGACAATGAGATTGGGGACTTAGTTATCCTTTTCTATGCTGTCATTTTGTTGAGTCCTGTCGAAACAGGGTATTTGGATTAGTTTAACACCTGGCATTTGTTAATCACGTTGAAGCATAAATACAGGGTTTTTTACTCTTATAGCAAAGAGTTATTATGCTCTATTGTTTATTGTCTTGAATGTTGTACCAACACTATAACTTTTGATGTTTTTCACAAATATTTCAGGAAAGCATTGCATCCGAATTCTTGGACAAGCTTGTAAATTGGTGCAAGAATATCAAAATTTCAGACCCATTGGAGGAAGGTTGCAGGCTTGGCCCTGTGGTTAGTAGTGGACAGGTAAAAAAGCTTGTATTTACCTCTGTTTTCTCAAACTTAAACGAGATATAGGGCTGAATGATTAACATCATTACCTGCAAAAAAACATGCTGGGGCAGAATCTTACACAATAACTTCGGTGGATAGAAACTGTTGAAAACATTATGTTTCAGTTCTTTGTAATATTTTGTTCATAAATACTGTGAACATATTTATGCTTGCTGTCTCATTTATGTCTAATTGTAAGGAAGATATTGAAAATTATTATACTCATTGCTCAAATTTGGTATTGTTACAGTATGAGAAAGTAATGAAGTTCATCTCAACAGCCAAGGATGAAGGTGCCACCATCTTGTGCGGAGGTGAATGCCCTCAGGTAAAATTCCTAAACATAGCCTATGGCAATTTTGTGAATCAGCCTATAATGATATTGATGTCTCTTTATGATTGATTGCAGCATCTAAAAAAGGGCTACTTCATTGAACCAGCCATAATAACAGACATAAATACCTCCATGCAAATCTGGAGAGAGGAGGTATTTGGACCAGTTCTTTGTGTTAAAACATTCACAACTGAAGATGAAGCCATTGAACTAGCAAATGACACCCAGTGAGTTTACTCTTTTTTATCCTCAACGGTTCTGTTCCTGGAGACTTATTTTGTGATTTAAATTTTACTTTTTCGTTGTCTGGATAACCATTGGCAGTTACGGTTTGGCTGCTGCGGTATTATCACAAGATCTGGAAAGGTGTGATCGGATGACGAAGGTGAGAATTTTTTTCACTTGTGAACACTATTTTAAAACCTGGTCTGGCGGGTCAGGTCTTTAAGACACTACATGATGTTAAATATAACTGGACCTACGGTTGGTGTTTCCTTCTTTTATTTTGGCAGGCTTTTCAGGCAGGGATTGTTTGGGTTAACTGCTCGCAGCCATGCTTCTCTCAAGCTCCTTGGGGAGGCAAAAAGCGTAGTGGTTTTGGGCGAGAACTTGGAGAACGGTAATTTTATGTTTTCCGTCTCTATTCTTTGCTCAAAAATGATCTTCTTAACATTGCTAGTCGCCCGTCCAGACGCTTTATTCTCATTGTTCGTCTTATGAAATATGATTTTGTTCATCTAAACCTTTTCAAAACCCAAATTTCAAGTAATAGGAAGAAAGGCAAGGAAAAAACCTGAACTAGATAACTTGCTCTTTCCTCAGGGGACTCGACAACTATTTGAATGTGAAACAAGTTACACAATATGTATCTGATGATCCATGGGGCTGGTATAAGTCTCCTTCCAATATATGAAAACTTCGTCTGGATCTAGAAGTGCGGATTGAGAAACTGACAATCTTCATCTTTATTGAGAAGGTGACGACTATGTACTGATGACTGCATTGAGATTACACGAACTTGTAAACTGTGTTTATTTCTCTCAAATGATTACTGTAGCCTACTCCTGAAATGGGCAATATAAAAGAGTCTTGAATAATAGTCATTTTTATTTTATTTGCATCGCATGTCCATCTTCTACTCACCTGTCTTTAGTGAATTCGCATTACAAAGCTTTTTATTTTGAATTTGACAAGGCTCCCATTGTCTTCCAGTAAGGATTTTATTCTTGTGCTTATTTATGTGTTGTTTGTATATTGCACATGATGCTTATTCATGTATTCCAAGCATATATGAATACATTTACGAAATGAATGTATTGAACGGATCAAATATGCAACCTCTACAAAAGACCTTCGCCTCTCGATTGTAGTTTGATCACCAATGTCACTTGTTTAGTCAAGTTTGAGAGATGATTTTTACTTTAAAAGAATGTTTTTGCTTAGGTTTATTTACCTTTTTCTTTTAACTTTTCGTGCAATGCAAGGGGTCTGAATTCAGGTTTTTCTGATGATGAAATGAGCAGTTTTTATACGCAAAATGACTTATTTTGAAGTCCTAAATAAGTAGGCACGTATATATGTTTTAATTACCAGTTCTCAACATATTGCATCTGTAAACTCTTGAAAATAGATTGGGGAGAGACCTCTTGAGATTAATTTTTTGTACAGTAAATCCTCCCTTTATGAAGAACAATTGTTTAATACCTTAAAAAAAAAAAAAAAACAAGGAATAAATGCTCTATAAAATAATTATTTGATTTTATAAGTCATTTTAATTTTAAACTAGTCCAAAAATTGATGGTAAAACGAATATAAGCAACGGGACAGGTCCAGAACTCGCGATATTTGACTGTTACGAGGATGAATCAAGCATTTTTTTAACATAAAAAGAAGTTTGTTTATTTTTCTATTTGTTCTTCTTTTCTCTTTTATTTCAATTAATAAAGAGGAGACAAAACTCTTTCCAACTAAATTTTCATCGGGTACGTTATGTTGGCCTCACTCCATCTTTTGTGTAGTACCTGCATAATTAAGACAACTTTAGAATGCAGGATTGTTGCTCATTGGAGGGTGCAATGATCGTATGCACTCCGACGATCAAATCAGAAATAGAAAATTGAGTGTGAGAAGAAAAGTTGTAAGAATTTTAACTAGAAATAAATGATTTAAAAAACCTTTGTTTTGTGAATCGTGAAGGTATAATTATAAAGTTCAAGGTGCAAATGAGCATCTTTTCTTTTTGGGTGGGCATCTTCTTGTCCATGGACTCGCGGCCCATCTAGGAATCTCGTAAACGTCCTTCAGTTCCTGCGTGGGGTACTAAACGTCAGTCTAGGCTTCAATCACAAATCTTACGAGGTTTATTTATATTATTGTCGCATGCTCAGAAGTATCGTCTTACGAGGTGGAAAAACCTCTACTTGGTTTCCACATGGCCTCATAAGTAATGAGAAGGCCTTGAGCAAGGTGAAGACTTAACAACACTATAAGGGAAATTTATAGGATACACTGAAATCGTGGTTCGGGATTACTTTTCAACCTTTAATGGTGGAAAAATTTGAACATTTCAAATTTAGACCAGAAAAATTGTTGAAGCTCGAATTTGGTACATGTTGTGTGGTGTGCTCGCACATTATTAGGAGAGAGCATACAATAAATTCAGCCTTGTTACCAACATATTTGGAGTCACTATATAAATCGTTTTTCGGCACAGTGTCCGATCCATTGCTAAATCTACTAAAAGATCTAGAGCAATTATATTCTTAATAACTACGATGTGCCATGTGAGTAGATCGCAACACTTATGAAAGAGAGTTTCTTTAGGTCTGCTAAAAACATATTTCAATGTCCCAAATCATTCTTCCCTTAAATCTATTCTTAATTTATGCCACCTCCATTTGTTGATATATATTCTCATTTTAGGATGACAGCACATTTATCTTAGCATTGCATTTCTGCTTTGTTCAAGTCTAATCACTATTTTGTAGAATGTCATTAACCTTGTACAAACCTTCTAATCACACAGGATTAATCCTGTAATATTTTCATTTCATCCAACCTGTTCTAATCCTATGTACAAAATATTTTCATTTCATCCAACTTTCCTGCTTCTCGAGGTTCAATGCTGATACATCTTATTAGCTATCGAGTAAAGCAAAAAAAAAATATGTGAATGCTGTTGCTTATATTTAATCTGATAATGGACGGGTGATCTGGATATTTATGGGAACTCCTGCCTACTTGCATATCACTGCGTGTAGCTTCCTGACATTTTATACAGTAATTCCTCCTGTTTGAACCTCAATGACCTGAACTTTACGAGGAGAACTTTTAATACCTTTATAAAAAAGATCATTGCACGTCTTTCTCCGGGACTTGGCTGAATTTCTGGGTTGAGTCATGCACTTGCTCTTTGGTCTGAAATTTCTTCATTCTTTGCTCTCAAAGTACAAAATGTACAATGCCTTTATTGCAAAAGCATGTTTCTCTGTTTTAATGGTTGATCTTTAAATCCAAAAAAATTCATATTGTTGCATAGTATTTGTTTTAGATAAATTCTTAGAATTTGTCAACTTCCCCTCCTGACACAAGTTCATCAACAGGAGTCTCCCAACAGATTTTGTAAGGTCGGGTCAAGACATATTCTATCTCCGCTTAGTGGGAAAAAGCTGTTATACATATATGAAACCATGGACTTCTGGGAACAAAAAAAGAATCCTGGGTGAACTAAAGATGTGGAGATACTCCTTCCTCAACCACTTCATATGCCTAGGGAAATTTTCATCGAACCGAGGATTTCTATTTTGCAGAACGTCTCTGAAAAGTTCTGGCTTGTATCTTGCACAGTTTAGATTCACCTCACCCCATCTGTTAGCAAGTGGAGATGGTACAAAGAATGCTAAAATCACTGGTGATGTTTATATACATCCATCAGCAAAAGTTCATCCAACTGCAGAGGTAGGATTGATGTCAACACGTCATTTGTTCAGTATTCTTGTTGCTTAATTTTTCAACAATATGTGATGTAATTTTTCTTAGATCTTATATGTATACCAGATAACCCTCATTCATACAAGACAATATATGTGCTTACAAAAGGATTTATATACCAGATAACCCTCATTCATACAAGACAATATATGTGCTTACAAAAGGATTTACAGCATTTGAATGCTAAAACTATTTTGTTGACACTAAAGTCACCAACCATATAGATATCTACCAACATTCATGATCACTCTAATATTTATATATTATGATACACTAAACTTTCTTTATGAATTAATCATGTTTGCATAGTTGCGTTAGAAGAGTTAAGTTAATCATTTGACACATGATTTTACTTGAATCGATGAGATACTACAAATGTTTTGCCATGGGCCCTTCTTTCAGATCCTTAAAATGTTTATCCATTGAATGTCAGCATGTATGATCTCTTGGTAAAAGTTTGTTCTCTTTACCATTTTCAAACCTTTTTCTGTTTTCGATCAGTGAAAATGTATTCTCTTTCCTATTTTTGAAAACGCATTTCTGAAAACAAGTTATTTCGTTTTGGGTGTTTTCAGTTATAATCAAGCCAAAATTTTCAAAACACGTTTTGAGTGTTTTCAAAACAATTTTTCAAAATGTCAAAAAAAACACATTTTCAACAATCTCAAAATGGACACTAGTCTTTCTCCGGGACTTGGCTGAATTTCTGGGTTGAGTCATGCACTTGCTCTTTGGTCTGAAATTTCTTCATTCTTTGCTCTCAAAGTACAAAATGTACAATGCCTTTATTGCAAAAACATGTTTATCTGTTTTAATGGTTGATCTTTAAATCCAAAAAAATTCATATTGTTGCATAGTATTTGTTTTAGATAAATTCTTAGAATTTGTCAACTTCCCCTCCTGGCACAAGTTCATCGACGGGAGTCTCCCAACAGATTTTGTAAGGTTGGGTCAAGACATATTCTATCTCCGCTTACTGGGAAAAAGCTGTTATACATATATGAAACCATGGACTTCTGGGAACAAAAAAAGAATCCTGGGTGAGCTAAAGATGTAGAGATACTCCTTCCTCAACCACTTCATATGCCTAGGGAAATTTTCATCTAACTGAGGATTTCTATTTTGCAGAATGTCTCTGAAAAGTTCTGGCTTGTATCTTGCACAGTTTAGATTCACCTCACCCCATCTGTTAGCAAGTGGAGATGGTACAAAGAATGCTAAAATCACTGGCGATGTTTATATACATTCATCAGCAAAAGTTCATCCAACTGCAAAGGTAGGATTGATGTCAACACGTCATTTGTTCAGTATTCTTGTTGCTTAATTTTTCAACAATTATGTGATGTAATTTTTCTTAGATCTTATATGTATACCAGATAACCCTCATTTATACAAGACAATATATGTGCTTACAAAAGGATTTACAGCTTTTGAATGCTAAAACTATTTTGTTGACACTAAAGTCACCAACCATATAGATATCTACCAACATTCATGATCACTCTAATATTTATATATCATGATACACTAAACTTTCTTTATGGATTAATCCTGTGCGTTAGAAGAGTAAGTTAATCATTTGACACATGATTTTACTCGAATCGATGAGGTACTACAAATGTTTTGCCATGGGCCCTTCTTTCAGGTCCTGAAAATGTTTATCCATTGAATGTCAGCATGTATGATCTCTTGGTAACAGTTTGTTCTCTTTATCATTTTCAAACAGTTTTCTGTTTTCAATCAGTGAAAACGTGTTTTCTTTCCTATTTTTGAAAACGCGTTTTTGAAAACAAGTTAAAAATTTACAAAGAAAACTTAAAACGACAAA
>CAIGRB010100117.1:0-12435 GCA_903798255.1 Fraxinus quadrangulata
GTTGAGTGTCTCAGCACATATCCTATTTGACATCTTTGGAGCAAATTCTGAGTGTATCTGCTTCGTTTATGCAGTGGCAATTTGTGAGGTAAAAACCCAATTGGAAGGAACTGATATATACACTCCTTACCGATGTGCTGATGTCACTTTGTTTCTTTGGTTTTTTACTGACAGGTGGTATCATTGTTATTCTGGCCCATCCGTTGATGAATGATGGGCTTAAAGAATTTTTAAAAGGCAGCTTTTATGTTGAATGCTGATAAATTTGCATATTGGGGGATTGTTTCTGTTTTTCCTTTAAAAAATCCAAGAGATGTAAGTTAGTCTATTTGGTCACTGAAATGATTCTTGATCGATTTTGACAGCCAAGTCAAATTCCTACTTTAGGTTTGAAGTTGAATGAAGAGTAATACAATTAAAGGGATTGTCGATCAACTTTGACGACCAAGTCATTCCTATTTTGGGTTTGAAATTTGAATGAAGAGCAATACAATTAGATTGTATTGTATTAGTTGTTACCTTGGAGGAATGGCTTGAGAGTTGAATATTGAACTGATGTCTAGGTAGGTGCCATGTAAGGACAAGTGTCTTTTATTGGTCAAGGTACCTTCGAACTTGAAGCCAGGCGCCTACCTATCATCGGGATTTCCTCATGTTAATACGAGTTGAATTGTACACAGGTGTCAAATTCAACCCTTTTGAATGGCTACTTCTCTGCTAAACTTGCTGCCTTGGTGTATCATTGGCCCCTTCTTACTAGAACCATTTTGATTAACCTTTTTAGTGGATTGGAGTCTGCATTTAGCTTCATATATCTTGAGCTTAGTCTGTATTGTAGCGTTGATTTGATGGACTCAATGTGTTTCATCATTTTCTTGGATATAATAGTATTGTGTGTTTTTTGTGCTTCATATGACTTGCCGAGTACATTTTTTTGTTCGCTGAACTATTTATCAACATTGTTAAGGTTATTGAGTGATTTTTCGTGCTTGGACTGCATCATTTTCTTAGAAAACTAACTCAACTAGTTTGCTTTATATTTGTTCAGCCTAATGTTGCAAAAGAGCGAACAGAATACATGACCTAATGCACAGTGTGCGCGAAATATAGAGATGGCAAATGAGATATATCACGTTTATTTTTAACTCTAGAGATGATCGGTTAGATGAAGAGATGCTATAAAAGATGTCTCGTGGAACACAGACTCATCGCTCAAATAGTTAGTAACACACCACCTCAGACATAGAGGTTCGGCCTTTATATGCCACTTCGACTTAGGTAACAAAAATAATTGAATCTCGATTTTGGCTGGTCAAAAAAGTTTTGATTTTTTCCCTTCAATAATTGTGTGGTACAAGTGGGAAGATGAATGAGGTTCTGGTGATAGGAATCAAGAGATTATAAATGTGCGTTTGGTTTGCTTTTTAAAGTCGTTTTCAATTTTGCAAAATATCAAAAACTTTTTTAATATGTTATTTTTGAAAACGTATTTCCGAAAACAAAGTTACACTTATAACATAAAACTCAAAAGAAAATTTTAAAAATACTCAAAATATGAAAAACAAGCGATCAAATAGAATTCTAAAATTAAAAATTTCAAAAAATAAAGATATAAATTTTTTTGATAAATTCTAAAAAATAAAAAAATAAAAAATTGGAAAAATAGAGTATAATATTCTAAAAACTTATTTTATGCCGAAGATTGTGTGGTTAATCAAGAATTTTACTTAGGACTATTTAAGTAAACAAAATAATAATAATTAAAATTGTGGTGTAATTTGTAAAATATGTGATGGTTATATAATTAATCTTTAGATATTTTCACTAAATCTTTTAATAAATCAGTCACAAAATGACGGAAAGAGCATTTTCCAAACGAGACATGAACAAGACTTTACTCATTGTTGTATAATTAAAGAATAATAATACGCGCGAGCTATTTTACAGTGATGAGTAATACATACTTTCGTAATTGGAAATTGTTGCACTTGAATAGAGTACAATTTTTTGGATTTACGTACAGAATATTTTATTGCGTGAATGTGTGATTGAAAATGAATATGTTGAAAATATGAATGAAGTGTAAAATAGAGATCTCGTGAGTAGGATTAATATTGACAATCATTTATAATTTTAATTTATAATTAAAACATATGATAGACAAGAATATGAACAAGCAATAATCACACATAATTCAAACGCATATTTTACATGAAATTTCAGATACATATTTGCTCATGTATAGTTAAAAAAACACTACATTGGAAAGAACTTAAAAGTTCCACTTTTTAGACTTCAATAACATGTCGACACTTTCTTAGAAGGTATCGATATTCAACCTTAATTTGAGGATCGTTTCCAAGTCAAATATATTCAATTGTATATCATTTCGAAGGTCTTGTTGTGTACTTTGTAAGTAATTTAGAATTGTAAAATTTCGATGGCTTCTTCTTGGTGTTGGATGTTAAGTCGACTGCTTCAATCGTTCTCTTTCCAATTCTTGGGCATCGTGCTTATAATAATCTCGCGAGAGTGGCAATTTCTGGGAGTGTCCATTTCGAGGTAAGATTGAGATGCTTTGCAAAGTCGAATTGCAGAGAAAAAGGGCTAAGATGGAGAAGGGGTTAGGATTTTCTCAGAAAGGGAAATATAATATATTGTCAATCAGATATGAAAATTTTGTTTATATACGGTTCAATCTTGAAATGCGTGATTGGTGGGATATATTGAGTAATTTGAGGGATTGGCTGTTTTCTTGAACATCAAAAGTGAGCATTTTTGGGAGAAATTTACTCTAATATTAAGGGTGTGTTTGAACTATATTATTTTGGGAGAATTTATTTTGGAATTGTAGGTTGATGGGGAATATGTGGTTGAAAAAGAAGGAAAATTTATTGATGTGATAGAAAATATTATTTTATTGAAGAATGTGTGTTTAAAAACGAGTAGAAGAATAAGAATGAAAATTTTAATGTGGCTCAAACAGGGGCTAAAGAGGTGGGCACCGAGCTAATTCTAATATTTGACACATTTCACCAAACATCCAACAACCAAATAGGTGTGAGATCTCGTCTTATGGCCCATGAATGCACCATTCCATTTTATCTCTAAATTTAGAGAGTCAAACACACTTTCTATTTTTAAAAGTTAAAATAGAGTCTATTTGAGCTTATTTTTAATATTGAGTAATTGACTATCTAAAATAGAGAGTATTTTGTGTTTAGAACGTTTCCTAGAGATGCTCTAAAATAGAGAGAGAATTTGGCTATCTAAATTTAGAGTCGAGTTTATTCTCGATTTTTATTGTACAATACTTGCATTTAATGAGTCAATAATTTCAATTATCCACTTCTTTACCTTATTCAAACTACATTTAAATTAAATGGCCATTGATATATAGAAAATTATATTAAAATAAAATATAAGAAGAAACTCAATAAATGTTTTTCAAGAAAAGCAAAATGAAGATTCAAAATATGGAGCATTATTGAAGTATATAAAAATTTTAACTCTCTAAATTTAAAGATACTCTAGACGACTTAATTTTATTTACATGTTTAATTCCTAAGCTATTCGGTTCAACACGTGATATTGTAATATGATGTCAATAGCTCTTGTCCCCTTTCCTCTCCTAACCAATATAATATTTTCTTGTTCAACTATTGAAATAATTAGGAAACCCAAATCCAAATCCAAATCCAAATCCTATCTAATCTAAGATTTATACTTCATTTCTATCCATATTAAATCTCAATTTAATTAAACAAACACTAACATCATATTAGATCACCAATACCAACCAGATCCTACATCAATTTCCAATTGATTAATTTCCTTATTCTACTTTGAGTCGTGGATTTATATAGTAGGAGCCTCTAACGTCTAACATTGGCGATTGTCTGGAAGCAATTTTGTGTAGATTTTAATCCATTTTTTTAACGTTGGGCACAAAGGTGGGTCCCATGTGTGCAGTCATATTGACTAAATAATTATCCAAAGACAGAAATGCCCTATCTGCAGAATAAGGAATTAAATGTTGAAGAGTACATTGATCATTTTACAGAATTTAGTCAATAATTGTCCGTCCTTCGCTGACACATTGTTGTGTAACGACAACAAATTTAATTAAAATCTTGTATCAAAATCTCACCCAGACAAGGGCCTACACTGATTCACAAATCCTACCCTACCACGTGATTAACACAAACCTATTTAGTAATTACCAAATGAAAGATAAATTTCTGTGTTCATGATCAAAGTTGAGACTCGTAGCTGTGTCTCTTAATCAGTCGTAGCATCTCTTTGGTTGTTGAATGAACCTTTGTTTGGTATAGTTAAAAATCGGGTAATTAGTACACGTTTCTACCTTTCGACATTATTATGTAAAACATTTATACATTTTATTTTTTGATATTTTCACCCTTATTTTCACCTTTCATTGCGTAAATCATCATTTTTCTAAATAAAAGTTGTAAAATGACGAATATACCTCCTATTTAAATAAAACAAAAAGAAAGAAAAGAAAAATAGAGAATAAATTGCAGCTATACTCCTAATTTTTTTTTAAAAACAGTACAAATAAATCACAAACATATAATTAAAAATCAAAACTAAAAAAACTTATCTTCTTCCCCACCCCACTCAACTCAACTCCACTCCTTATTTTGGAGACTTCATGTAGCCCCCGGCTTCCATCTCACCAACCACCACCTAAAGCGCTGAATCTTACATCAGAAATAGTCACCATCAATCCCCAAACACTTTTCCATAAATGAATTGAAGAAAAAACATATTTATATGGCCAAAATCAACAAAATACGTAGTTAATCGCGCGCAACACGTTACCTTTCTGTCAATTTCATCTTCGATAATTCCTTAAAATTAGAATTCATTTTTTTTCCTTCTTATCAACCATACATTCTCCAATAAAATAATATTTCACATATACAAAAACTTTTTTTCCCCTTTATTAATCACACGTTCTTAAAAAAAATACAATTCCAAAAATTAAAATGACAAATAATGGAGGCCAAATGGAGGCTTAATATTGATATGGTAATTCTCGTTCCTTCAATAATTAAGCTAATGTTTTGCCTCCATTTTGGAGAAATTATAAATTTTGGAGTAGTGATTGATGGGAGAACGTGTTGTTGAAAAATAATAGAAATTTTTAAATTTGTATGTAATATTATTTTATTTGAAAAATGTGTGGTTAAAATTAAGGGAAAAAATTGGAAAAAAATAATGGGGGCCAAAAACTAGCTAATTATTTGGCACAAATAAATAATAAAAAATATATGGAATTTAATTCTTATTTTCACTTTGGTCCCTCAACCATCTCAAAATTATCAAAACGAGCCCGAATCAAAATTCTTCGCTTCTAGTGATCCTACTTCACCTTCGGCTTGTAACAAGTCCTTGGGCTTTTTTTTTTTTTAGGTGTTCGAGCCCGACTAATCATAAAAAGTCGCGACCTTCACTCCTGATTCGCCACTTGGATAAATCGGATGCAGTTACAGTTTATACACACTTGAAATGGACATTCGAAAAGCGGTTTCTCTCCCTGTGAACTCCTTTACGTCATACGGATGGGACCCCCAAGGGCATGACAAAGTGCACCATAACTTTGTCTCCAAGATAAATGTACTTCCGACTTCCAACATAAATGTATAAACGTTGCCTTTCAGTCACAGCGGGGATTTTATCTTTCAATACTCCGTTAAGAACCCTTCTACTTTACCTCTTCGTCATCCGTGGGAGCTAAGGCCTGGGTTTTTTTTTATGAAATTTCCATTTGTACAGAAGAAAAACATCACAAAAGCCTTGCACCCTCTCACATGAGAGTGGGTTGTGAGTATCTATAATGCTTCTGTACATGTACATGTAGCATTTCTTTATTTTTATTTGAATATAAAGTGGGCATAGATCTTGGTTTTTTTTCAAACCGCAATGACAATGGAAATTGAGATTATATCAAGAGAAAACATTAAGCCCTGTTCACCAACACCTCTTCACCTCCGAACCTTCAAGTTTTCCCTGCTAGATCAGATCATTCCATCCTATTTTCATCCCGTTGTCCTCTATTTTCTTCCGGACTCTGCAGCTTCGAATGATGCCAGGGGATTCCTTTCCCAAAGAACTCTAGCTCTGAAGGAGTCCCTTTCTTTGATCTTAACTCGTTTCTACCCATTTGCAGGAATCATTGGAGACAGTTTCTCTGTCCATTGCAATGACGGAGGAGTCCCTTTTGTGGTGACCAAAGTTAAAGGTCAGTTATCAGATTTTCTGAAACACCCTGATCTGGATTTGGTTCAAAACTTCCTTCCAAACGAATTGAGTTGGACTCCGCCAGGGACTAATGTTTTGATGATACAAGCAAACCATTTTGATTGCCGTGGAATGGTTATCGGCGTAATTGTTTCACATGTAGTTGCGGGCGGAATAACTTTATGCTCATTTCTTAAAGCATGGGCTGCAACTGCTGCTGGAGCTCCAACATTTATTGAAGCACAATGTCCCAATTACATTGCACAGTCTCTCTTTCCACCAAATGATAAAATCCCAAAAGAATCGTATTTATTTTCTAATTTAGATCCATTTCTAATAATGGGGAACTACGTATTAAAGAGATACGTGTTCGATTCATCGGCCATATCCACTCTTAAGGCGAAATCACCCGGTTCACGAGTTCAAGTCATAACAGCATTCATCTGGAAATGTTTCATGTCTGCTTGTGCAGCTGCAAATACTTTTCCACCTCTAATGGTGCATTCATTGGACCTGAGAAGTAGAGCGGAACCACCCTTCTCGGAAAACTGTTTCTGCAACTTCTTATGGATTGCAGCGCAAAGCATGAACCATACTGATTATGATCAAGCGGATTTGGTGACCAAAGTGAGGGAATCAATTCAAAGAATTGACCGCAATTTCGCGAAAAGAATGCAGGGTGATGAAGGGTTGATTGGCTACAATAAAAATCTTGAAGAGACTAAAGCATTGATTCCTGGAGAGGCTAATTGTTTGTATTTCAGTAGTTGGTGCAATTTTGGTGTATATGATATTGACTTTGGTTGGGGGAAGCCCATATGTGTAGCAAATTCTGTGTCTACAGATTCCTACTCTCCGAAGCTCAACAATGTCATGTTACTCGACACCAGAGATGGTAAGGGAATAGAAGTATATGTGACTATTGAAGGACAATATGCTGCAGCATTCGGCGAAATCGAGGAGCTTCGGTCATTCATATCTATTAATCCAAGTCCACTGGAATTCCAGCATTTGTGAAGAGTGGCTCTCAATCAGGGTCATACCTGTGTTTGGCAAGGCCTTGAGGTGGACCTCGGAGTTTGGGCTCTTGAATCATAGCATGTAATCAATTATATTTATTTACAAGAGTTTTACGAAACTAAATTTGTTAACTTAAATCAACAATAAACAATAAATAAAATAAAATATTCAAAAAATATATATTAGAATCAAATAACAATGCGAAAATATTCTAAACAATCACTTAAGTACACTAACTAAAATCACTCAAATCACATAATAGCTAACACTAACTGAAATTTGAGTGTAAAAGAGCATTCAAATTAGTTTAAAAAAGAAAGATTAAAAATATGATTTTTTTTTTTTTTGTCAAAGCATTGTACCAACGCATAGCATAGACCATAGTTATATAAAATAGATGAGATAGAGTGGTAGATCATGTAGGAAGAAAATAACAATGTCAAACAATTAAAAATAGTGAATGAACCAAAGGGAAAAGGCAAAGTAATAAGAATGATAACATAAATACACTAATGGATAGTACTATATTCATGTATCTCTCGTAAGTCATAATTCATAAATTAAAGGCAGTTGAATCCATTATACCATCATCAAGTTTTAAAGAAAATCACTCAAAGAAAGCAACAAAATTTTTTTCTTGAACCTATGCCTCCTATTTTATGTGAATGGAGTGAAACTATACAAGTTCTATGAAGATGTTGGCAGATCTTACATTGACAAAGCGATCTGATTGTCAATATCAAAGAAAAGAACACCCAAAATGTGCAAAACATGTTCAGAAAGTAAGGAAAAATTTTGACACAAAAAGTGGTGTAGTGTGCATTCAAATTGGTAGCAATATTAATGCATATCCTTACTTTTATTCCACAATGGAATGAGTATTCATATTTCAAATCCTGCAGTACCCCCAATACCACCATACTCACACTCGACACCAAAACAGAGATCAAATAACAGAGCAATGCAAATCCAACAAAGCAAAGCAAGTAATCCTACAAACAAACCCATTATTGAAAATACTTGTATGAATAACAAAACAATTTATTTATATAATGATTATCTATATCAAAGAAAAGAGCACAAAAAATGTACAAAACATGTTCAGAAAGCAAGTGAAAAATTCGACACAAAAGGGGTGTAGAGTGCATTCAAATTGGTAGCAATATTGATACATATCCTTACTTTTATTCTGTAATAGAATAAGTATTCCTAATTCAAACCTTGCAATACCCTCAAAACTACCATACTGACACTCAATATCAAAACTGAGATCAAACAACAGAGCAATACAAATCCAACAAAGCAAAGCAAATAGTCCCACGAACAAACACATTATTGAAAATACTTGTATGAACAATAAAACAAATTATTTATATAATTTCCCAAACTATCAACCCTTAACGGCCCTCCGTTTCTTACATGACCATAAAATATAGAGTTTTCCAAATTTATAAAAAATAAAAATAAAAAACTCGCACACAATATAGAAACTAATAGAAATCCATAAAAATGATTTATTTAAAAAAAAAAAGTCGATTAATCTAAAAATTGTGGCATATGTAAAAATCATCAGAAACTAATAGAGATCTAGATATAATAACAATCAATTAATTATCGTTTCAATCATATATATAAAATATATATCAATAAAACAGAATGAGTAAATCAGCACAAAAAAATCAAGCAATTTAACTTAAATGTATACAATATTGTTACTTGATTTTTGAAGAAGCCTCATTATTTGGAGCAAGAGCAAACATCGAGTATAAAAGGGTCGGATTTTGGATAAGTTGTGAATTTAAGAGGAGGTCTAGGTTTTGATTTAGTAAGACAATTATGGAAGATTTTGAACGTAATTAGTGATTTTTGTTTTTAAGAAAGAAAGAAAACAAAAATTTATTTTTGGGCCCCGTAAAGAGTTGGGCCTGAGGCGGAGGCCTCTTGGGCCTCCCCTCGGGTCTGGCTATGCTATGGTCTCAATCTGCAGTTCGATTTCTGTTGGAGATGACAATAAAAAATAAAATTAGTGTTTCTCCCTCTAAGTTCAGTCTATTATGTCATTTCTCTTTTTCGTTCTTGTTTGGTTGTATTTTACATCAACTAGTTTGGACGGAATAATATTTTCCGATATGTCAATTCAAGCTGTAAATGGACTTGAATAGGACCTGAATACAGTCTTACCGACACTGGAGAGGGGAGAGAACTTCCATGAGAGGGGGACGAGTAAGCGACAAAGTGGAAAAAAAGAACTTGACTTTGTGAGCGGTAATTTAGAGGCCTTGTTCGTTAAACTGTCAAAGTCCGATTGAAGCGAGTATCCCCACTTTCTAAACAATTTTACTTGTGTTGATAATTTTTTTTGCATAAAATTGGCATTTGTGGTTTCATTCAAAAGGATAAGTGCCATATAAGACCAATTTTAATTTCTTGAAGCATAACATTTATGCTTACCAAAATAAACTATTTAGGAGGTGTTTGATGTACATTATTGAGAAGAAAATGTGTTTTATGGTACGATGTGATAGAAAATATGTGGTTAAAAAATAAGGAAAATTTTTGAATTTACGTGTAACGTTATTTTACTGAAGAACACGTGATTAAAAATGAGTATTGAAATAATGAATTTTGGAAAGAATGTTAAACACGGGCTTAACCTTACTTTTTTACTTAAAAAGTAAACATTCCATTTCAAGTGTCAGCATCAATACTGATGATAAATGTCACAGGAAAAAATACAACTAAAACAAAGGCTTGAAGAAACTAAAAATACAAATTCAACCAGATTGAGAAATCAATCAAGTACAGGTTTCGCGTGCCACACCAAGCTTGGAATTTGGTGTGTCAATTAGGATTCTGTGGTTCTGCTGTTGAAAATTAGCAATCACATTGAGCACGGAGTTGACATTATCCGGCGCGGCTGCCATGGCTAGACAAGAGGTGGTGCCGACAGCGCTGCGAATAATGAAGTTGTCCTGTGGCAATGTCATGTTCATGCCTGAGAACATGAAGGTTATGGATGGCACCGTGATAGGAACCGTGTAGCATGTGTCGAAGCCGCCGAGGGACGACACCACCGCCTTGCCCATTCGACGTCGGAATTCATCTCGCACGGCTATGTAGGCTGGTCCAACTAGACGGGTGAACACGGTTCCTGGTTACGTAGAAACAAAATGAAACAAGATTTATGTCAACATCTTAATTTATGAACACAAAGATAACTATACATGTTAGTTGGATTATCGTCACATCATCCAATTAATGAAATTCATTCCAATTTAATTGGACAATGTAGCACTGGCCTGCCCGCTATGAAGAGTAGCACTACTAGAAAAGAATGCACGTATTCCTTCTCCAATAATTTAAGCTTTAGAAACCTAATTTCAAGTCTCGTAAAAAGCGTACATACATCTCAAAGCTTTGACTAAAATGGAAATTCGAACTACACATGTTGGAACACGTTGAATACATGATGTATGCTTAAACTTATAGACAAGACGGTTAACGAGTACATAAAAAAGGGGTTAAGAGCTTACCAGAATCAATGACTGTCCCGGAACCAGTGTTTGGATCATGTGCAAATGCACCAGGAGGGATATTCACTAATCCCCTGCCAACCTTAATCCCCTCGAGGTTCACATAGTAGAGGGATGATCTTCTTGGGTTCTTAAGCAATTGGGTATATTTGATTCTAATGGGCTGGCTGTTGGGCCCCAACCTGAGTGACCCACTAAAGTTTGGAGACTTGTAGCTAGGCAAGCAGTAAGAAAACGTGGACTTGTAGAGGTTTTGGGTTTGTGACAATAGTGACAGTGGGCCTCGGCCCAGGCCCAATAATCCCTGTACCGGTGTGGAGCTGCCGATGACTTTGCGAACACAGCCGAATGTGTAGCCGGGGATAGGGTCGGTGGCGAGGGTGATGATGTCCTGGACCACACTGGCTGCGATGGAGGAGCCGCCGTAGGTTAGGTTAAAGCCACATGTAGTGCCTTCACAACTTGGGTTGGGTACCTGAACAATTTAATTGAACTAATTAATAAAATGAACAATATAATCATTGTCACATGGTCTAAAACTTACTTTTTTGAAAAAAACAAATACAAGAATCAAAATCATATCGACAAAATAAGTAACTTTTAAGTAAATTTGATTCTTTTAAAAGAACCAATCATTCTCTAAAAAGTAAAAGAAGCCTTGATTGTAACCCGTGACTATAGCAGTGTGGTTCACGGGTCATGCTGTACACTACAACCCGACAAGTAACAAAAATACAAATCCATGTCAAAAACCAGTTTTACTCGCCACGGCGGAGCGTTGGCGCGTGAATAATATTACTGCATCAATCAACAAGCCATCAAAAATTTTAAAAACTTAATCGTATTATACCTGCTTGCATTGTGCAGCACCACAACTGAGGTTCTTAAAAGACGTCGACTTAGCCGTATTAAAAGCGGAGGTGGCGCAGCCATCACAGCCGCTGCATGGAATCCAAGCAACATCACTGCTAGTATCCATAGCCATTAGAAGGGTTTGAGGTGGAGTTCCGATTCTAGCCCTCAAAATGTAAGTAGGGTTCTGCGTAACCTGTCTGCCGGAGGCTACAGGGACAATAGACCTGCCAGCGACAAGGCTAGATAAGTAAATTAGCCTCTCTTTGTCCTGCGACTGCATTTGAAGAACACTGTCTTCCCATGAGAGTTGGGTTTTTGACCTAAATGGGGAGCATGGGCTGTTGACATGGATGACTTGGAGGGTCGAGCCTTGTTCTGGGATATTACAGTTAGGGGTAAACCCTAGGGCTTCTGAGCAGAAAAAGAGAATGGCTAGTGAATAGAGAAGTTTCCCCATAGCTGGCTTTGTGATTTTCAGTGATGATTTAGTGAGTGGGAATGAGGTAGTATTTATAAATGGCTGGAAAGTGGTGCCAGCGATTGAATGTGTACTAATAAATTTCATTTGAGATCACTAACTTTTTAAATGTCACTAAATTTTAATTTGTCACGTGTTGGGTACCGAATAGATGAAAATTGTTTAATTTATTAGTCAAAAGCACGTGTCATGATATAATTGAGTACATAATAGCGTGTGTATTAAAAAAAAATATATATCTCAAACATAAGTTACATAAAATTATCTTATAAGTTGCTAAAT
>CAIGRB010100138.1:5873-16514 GCA_903798255.1 Fraxinus quadrangulata
TTCACATATTTTCAAATATCATATAATAGTTCATTTCAGATTATAGAATTTAGTTTATTCAGTTCTCAGAAGAAAGATTTCAGCTTATAGTATAATTCATTCCCAGAATAAAGATTTCAGTTCATAGTATTGAGCAATAATAATATTTTAGAGATTCTCATAGATATCAGATTAATTATATTCATTATACTTTTCAATTACTTATCTAGAATAAAGGACAAAGGATTTTATGATGAAATCATGTTTCAGTTTTAAAAGTGTTACCAGATTTCGGAATTTCTCAAAATTTCAATGGAGTAAGAATTGCAGGAAATATGCATAAATGGAAAAAGTACATTTATTTTCAAAACTATTTATTCACTGAGTTACAAACTCATAGTTTTTCTCACTTCTTTTCTTATCAGATATTTGCTGCGCTGAGCTGAGCTGAGCTGACTTGGAGCCTGTGGATCCACCGAGATTAGCCACACATTGTCATTAGTTATATGACTTATTTTGTCAGTACATTTAATTCATATTCCTTTGAGGTACATGTAACTTTTGTCATAAAAGTTTATCATGGACTCGCTACATATTTGGTATTTTTGATATAGGTTATGACTTTTGATTGTAAAACATATTAAGTATCGATTTGGCAGCATTTTATTTTGAATAGTTTGTATTTGGAGGGGCTGATGTACCCTATTTTAAATTACATGTACCTATTTGAGAAAAATTGATTTTTATTTAGGTGGTTTTAGTCCATATTTTAGAGGAAACTTTGTCAATTTTTTTATAAAACTATGTCACAGTCAAAGCAAGTCAAGATTGCCTTGGTGGTGGATTCGGCACTTAGCTAGTTCTACCATCGGCGCACGACACGTGTCGGGTCCATTAGGGTGATTCGGAACGGGTCGTGACAATATCGCTCATCGATCAGGATTTTTTCTGCCTGTTATTGATTTGAAAGTTTTTAATCTATCTGACTGTGCATAATAATGTTTAGTTAACATTTGCAGCACTGCATATGATGTAACTCTTACTGATGATAGTTGGGCTCAAGATGTATTTGATTCTGTGATTGGCAACACATCTAGTCTTGGGAAAGACTTGACGCGTAAGTTTCAAAGTTCTTTACTTTGATCTTTTTGAAGTACTTTTGTCTCTCTGTGGTTTACATGTTGGTTCATTGCATTTTTCACAGTGGTTCCCTTGTTTCCCATTCATTTGAGTTGGAGTCTAATGTGAAAACCGTTTACTATGGTGCACCTGCTTTGATCACTTATCGGGTCCCCACAAAATCGAGCCCAGAGGTTTGTTCTTTAAGAAATCTTAATTACTAGATATAGTAGCATGTACTTAATATTCCTGTAATCACTGTTTACAGGAAGTATATTCAACCCCTATATTGCCACTGAAAATTCTCTCTGAAGCTGAAACTGGGATAATGACAGAGAAGGTAACTTTCTTCTTTATCATCTCACAAGTCACAACATAAAGTATGTCACAAATTCTCTTCTATTTCTTTAATTTTAATTTTTTTTCTTCAGTAGTGTACTGACGCAATACTCTTGCTTTGTTTTCCCCTTTCCCTTTGGTTGGATGGAAAATCTTGTTACGCTAAATGCTCAGCTAAAGGTAAAGACTTCCTTTCATTTATCTTGGCTAAATGATTGACTGGCATTTTTTTCTCCTTATTGTGTGCTTTGATGTTATTCCGGTAATTGGATTGGTTGATAAATATGTTCTTTCATCATTGGCGGGGCTGGGGGGTATTGAAGCATCTTTTTATGATTCTAAAGATGTTGAATTCACTTAGAAAAATAACATCGAAGCTGTGTATCTTTTCAACTGTGCAGAAGCTGCTGGTGAATTATGGTTCTCATATTTCGGTGCTTCTCGTCGTCATTCTGTTTATGCACATGGTCTTTAACTCATCGAAGCAAACTGGAAACAAGAAAAGACATTGAAAATGCAACTGTCACAATGCCAGCTAGGCTCTTGGTCAGTTTAATTTTGTTACTCAGGCCTTGAGCTTTTAGACTTTTAGGATATACATTTTGAAAGGGTGTAAAAGCTAATGTGGTTGAACTTGTTTAGTTTCCGAAATCGATCATTAAGGTGTGTTGATAATTTTGGTTGACAAAATGATAAAATTTCTTGTAATCCTTGATGTGTTATTTACACTGGAAAGCTATCAACTTTCATCCAACTGTCATTTAACTCAGTGAACCTTAATTTGCACTAATCAGGTCATTGGACTTCAATATTCTTCTGTTTTCGTCCTTTGAGATGAGGAGAATAATAATTTATCGCACTTTTGCATTTGTTATATTTGATATGTAAAAAATGATTTACCACCCCTCCCAAATGACTTTTTGATGAAACCGTTAATAGAATGGAAGGTCAATAATAATGTGTCCGATAAAGTTAATTATTTATGTGTTACATTAAACACAGATTGAAGATTTTAAATACAATTAAAATATGATAAAAATAATAAGAAGTAAGAAGTATAAAATTGAATTTTTTTCTCAAATGCACTTTGCATCGTGTTTGATAGTGCCGCAAAGTGATTAAAGCTGTTAATTTTATTCTTTTTAATAGAACAAAAAGATATATGACAAAAAGTGATAAGACCTAATAATTTGACTTTTATGAACAGCCAAACGTCCTCCCGCAACGAACCCCATTAAACCCGATACCCGCAGGGCTCCGCCCCGAATGAGACGGGTATTACCCGCTTAATCGGGTATTCGGGGCGGGGTCGGGTAAAGAGGTCCCCGCCCCATTTAATCAAATATTTATTATTTGTTGTTTCCACAATTCCACTTTCCTGTTTGCACAATTGCGCTTCAAAAATATTAATGGGCCGGCCCAAAGGAGTGAGTAAAGGTCCGAGGGTTTTCAAATATCAATTGAATTGATTCATTTCACACTTTCTGACTTGAGGAAATTATAGCCACACAGGTATTTAAGATTCAATTTTCATAATTCCATATTCAAATTTGATATTTCAGAAATCAAGTTTTAAGGAATAAAAAAAATATATTTTTTATTTATAATAACCAACCCATTTTTTACGTGAAGATTGGAGAGAGAGTGTTTTAAAATAAGTAAACAATATCTTCAATAACCGCCTAGAACCGCTAGCCTAGAACCACTATACATCATAACCATCGCCCCATTCCAGAAAAATAACAAGTTGATTCTTACACAAATCATACCATTTCCCTTCCTTTTGACATCAAACGAAAACCCTAAATTGGTTCTCGCCAACCCCAAATTGATTCTTGCTACGGTGAAGGCAGTTCAAAAAAAGAGAAGCTCGGTGACCGATACTTGTCTGAGATTCGGAACGGTAAATATAAGGAATGGCGTTAACGAGAAGTTGTGATCGGAAGGGAAAATCCGACGCCGGTGAACCTTCTGAATCTGCAAAACAAAAGAGAAGGAAGTACAATGTGTCGAAGGACTTCTGTAAAGAAAAACTGAAAACCTTGGGTTAATCGAGACCGAATGTGGAAAAGAGAGTTCACGAGGAAATCCTTAAAACTCCTGTGTAGTCTCAAAAATCGAATCCGAAGAATGTAAGTTGTTTTTTTGGTTGTGATGTTCGACATTCAATTGTGACCTTGATTTTATGAATCTGTGACGTAAAATACATTTTAGAATATAACAATTTCGTCTTGCTCACAGTTCCTGTCTGTATGTGCATAACTGTCATTGTACATATAATGTTCCTTATTGCTTTATTGTGACCTAGGAATGGAAGTACATTATACCCGAATATTCATGGTTTCTGGGGAAAATTACAACCAATGTGGCAAAAAACGTTTTGACAAACTTCACATCAAAGTTCGATGAGGTAAAAAGGGCCATCCTGGCGAAAACTTGCTTCTCACATTTCATTGAATGTAATGAAATTATTCTGCAGCCTTAGCTTATACAATATTTTTTTATGAGGGAAGTGAAGCAACCTAATCCCAATGAGATGTGGTTCAAGGTTGCTAATAGGTTTTTGAGATTTTCGTTATGTGAATTCTGTTTAGTCACAGGCCTTAGATGTATTGGTGACGATTTTAGGAAAGATATTGACAAGGTTCCATCTAGGATAAATGATACACATTTTGGCCATTTGAAGTTGGTGACAAATGAAGATGTGAGGGATGTGTTTCTGAATGTGTTTGACATTGATGATCATGATGTAGTGAGGATCGGGATTCTATATTTGATTACGTCAAACTTGTTCTCCACATCATACAAAAAGGTTATTGAAAATTTTTTGTGCGTTGGTTGAGGACTTTGATCTTATGGAGATGTTTCCTTTTGGCAAAGACTTATTTCAAATGTCTTTAAAATCTTAGAAGGGGGGTTTAGGTCACAGGAATCCACATTATAGGTTGAAGGGGTTCTTGGTTGCATTTCAAGTGTGGATATATGAGTCCATCCCCGGACTGAACGGACCTCTGACGAATAGGATGTGCAACAGTTTTCCCCGAATTGTGAACTGGATGTCGGAGAAACAGCCGTCTGCTATCAAGTTGGATGAAGATGTCTTCTCCAATCATGATGTAAGTCTTTATATGTGTTATATACGCACAAGTCACAATGTCACCTATTTGTATTAATAAGTCACAAGTAATTGAATATGCATGCACAAATTACACACTTTGTCTCTTTACATGTACCACTTTGAATACACTCAGGTCACAATTAATTTTACTTCATGTGAGATTTACATGACTAAGAAGTGTTTCATGTGCATTTTTGTCACGGCTTGAAATATGTTTCATTGTTCTGTCTGACCTGCAGATGGGGGCTCCATATATGAATGGTGTTTTGTACACTAAACCTGTGCAACCACTTGTACCTAGAGTCCGAAAGTTCAAAGATGCAGAGCACGCGGCACAAGTGCTGGCACATCCCAAAGACAGTTACTGATGATAACAGATGGAAAAAAGGGTCATTCCAGTGATGTTGATGAGGATGATGATGACTTTGTTGTTCCACCACCCAAAAAAATAGAGGACACCAACTATTTCATCTCCTCCACGGAACAACATGCAAGACATAATGATTATCTGATGGGACCACAGGTAAGCGACATTCAGCGCCCAAGTGAGCAGCGGCAGCACATTAAAATGTTAATACGATGCCACAGACAAGTGACATTCGTACGCCTAGTAAGCCGATGTCAACACATGCACATGATGTACCTCAATCAGATGTAAGTTGCTTAATGTCCACGTGTCAAGTCACAAAGTATTTGTTACATGTTAATATCCTTACGTCACAGAAACAAGTTCATTTATGGGATTGTGTATTATCCCAATATAGGTGTTTGAATAGTTGAAGGATTTGAATGGGAAAATGGCCGAGATGCTGTCGAAGAATGAGGAGTTAACTGTGCATCTAAATGATGTCAAGTCATAGTTATTGTCATTGAAGGCGGATCAAAAAAATAAATTGAATCAGATTATCCGCATGCAATGTGACATGTTGGACATAAGGTTCAACATAACTTTTTTGTCAGATTCCGTTACTGGCTTGATATCTAGTACGATGGACGCCATCTTGGAAAAATTGAACGAGAAGAATGATGGAAATAGTGTTGTAGTTGAAGAGCAACCACCAGAGAAAGTAAGTAGAATTTGTTTCATGGTCCTTTTTGAAGTTTGACGTATATATTTTGCGATATATTCAAGTCACAACCTATGACCAATCACTTAGATGGATTTTACTGATATAGTTGAGTACCTATATTTTCATCTGATACCATCGTTTGATTTGAGAATTTTATCTACTCCAATCACTTCGAGTGCGGTAAACCTCAATGAAATTTTCAAAACCACAGAAGTACAACAATCTGCTGATGATGTCATAGCGACATACTAGAGAGGGTTGAAAGTGATGATGTAGATGTTGTGACGACAAAGGAAAAAATCAGGGCACCGCGGTATTGCAAATCAATCTTCATAATTATTTTTCATTGACCAACACAGCAAACAAGTCACTTGTCCATTTCAATTAGGTGACAGGTCACATGTCACATATCTATTTCAATTAGGTTACATGACACAGGTCACAACTCATGTCTCTGTACACAGGTCACAAGTGAAACTGTACAGTCACATGTTACTTAACCATATGCACAAAAGCAATTTATGTTTTGTCCTTCTGCAGATATCACCTCCATTAGCACCCACTTCTAGCTTGCCTATTAAGAGGGCTCCCAGAATAATGAGGCTACTACAATCCCCATATGTCACAACACAGGAAAACAAAGTAAGCATTCAAATGCTGTTGGCATTTTCGAGAATCATGATAAGCTAGCCGATGAGGTTGATGTTGTAGCGTTTAAAAACTGGTTCAACAGAGGTTACAAACCATGAAACAAGTATGTACTGGTGTATTTTAAGTGATCAGGGATTGTGGACAAATGTAAACTACGTTTTTTTCTCATGTCTTCATGATCATCGTTTTGTTGCCAGGAATAAATTTAACGATGCAGATGATGTGATCCGTCCTTCACATGTCATTGGTTCGATAATTATAGATCAAAAACATGGTGGCATGAGCTTGTTTGTTTGGAGTCATCTCTTAGCAGCACGGTATATTTTCCTTTCAAAATGTGATGTGTTCAATGGAATGGATCACAGGTCACACATGTCACATTTTTATGCTTAGGTAACATATGAGAGTTCACAAATGATTCTGCCCAGGTCACATAACAATTCTGATGAATGTCTATTTACATTTGGCAACACATGGATGTGTGTTTCTATTATCTACGGCAATTTGCAACAAGAAGTCTACTTGCCAGATTGACTGCCATGACGATAGACTCATTGTTCCAGGCGAAGATTAAAAATTTGTTTCCCCAGTTCATGAAAGACCCTAATGTGATAATGACAGATTTCTACATTGTTGAAGTTGCCACATGTGGTCAGATAGAATATAATCGTCCTTGGTCAGACTTTGATTATGTGTTGTTGCCAATTTTGCCAACCAATTGTGCTCACTGGATGCTTGGATGTCTTGACATAAGAAAGCGTATCCTCTATGTATTTCATTCCAGCTACAATACTTATCAGAAGAAAATGGTGAATACATGGCTTGAGCCATTTGCAAAAATTATCCTCCATTTGATGAATAGTTTGTGCATATGGGAAAGAATGTTTGATACTGATGATCCACAGGGGATAACGATATTGGTTACTGATAACTTATCGCATCAACAGCATGGGTATAGTTGTGACTTATATTTTTGTTGTTTACTGTTACTCTTATTCTCTGATTTGTGATATTTTACTGTTTGAATTGTGTATAGCCACGATTGCGGCATCTTTGTGATTAAGTATGCATAATATATACTTCACAATGTCATGAAGTCTATGTCGATGACGTTTGATGCTGGCCAAGTTAGGTTGGACATTGCTACACTTCTCTTTAAACATAAGGAGATCAAGAAGGCCGCAAAGCCAGTGAAGCCAAAAGGAGTTAGCATTGTCGTAGATTGATAGTAGGATGTCATTTTTAGTGGGAGTATATGCTTAAAACTATTGAATGTCAAAAGAAGTAGCACATGACTATTTTTGAATCAGTTGATGTCAATGTAATAGCCATGCACTTTACATTTGTGTAATTTGATTTTGATGTTACAGGCCGAATTTCACAGGTTACAGCAACAACATTTGTTAGTTACAAATTTGAACTTTTGGTCACAAATATTTGTACAGGTGTGGAACAAATTTATAAAATTCCTATTTGGTCAGAAATATGAATGTTTTTTTGAATTCTTTAAAGACGTGATGTTTGAAAATACAGGTCACGTATAACATGAACAAAGAGATGCACAGATCACAAAGTCTTTTTTAAATACTTTTGATTACATATAACTCTATGCAAACTCATTGGTCATAGTTTTAGGAGTTCGTCACAATTAAATGTTTTTTGCTGATATAAACATGTCACATTTTGCCAAACATGCCATATATTTCTTCAAGGACATGATGCCTGAATTTGTAGATAACACATTCCATGGAGACAGGTCACAAACCCATGTTTCATTACCTAATGTCACAGATTGTATGCCACAGCTTCATCAAGTAATCACTTTTAACATGTACAGATAACAAATGTTTTGGTCACAACTATTTTAAATTTGTTACAAATTAAATGGAAAAATCTTTAAAAGGAATGGTTACAAGTTTTCTATGACAGGTTACAAATGATAAGAATTATGATTTAAAAGGGAATAATATGCTTCGTAGTCACAATCTTGAACTATAGATATAATAAATCAGCATAAGGCATAATGTTGACTTTAGGTGGCATGTTTTTCCTCAAGGGAATCAAGTTGGTGCACGTTCTACGATTGTTTGCACTTCCTTGGCAACGTCAACATTTTGTTCTCTATTTTTCCTCACTCGACGATCTTTTTCTCTTTTCTGCTGGCCTTTCGGAACTTCTCTTTTGGTTGGGTGGTAATATGATTACACTTTCTAATTCTTGGGTCACATTCCATTTATTTGGATTACCAATTGGGTATACAGAATCCTGGTATGCAACCTGGTATGCATTAATGTATGCCTGTCGGATGTAAAAGTATGAACAATAATCGTATGACAGGTCTACAATGTACCCACCCTTTAATTGATGCACCAAGTGCCATGAAACAATATTTGAATCTATTGTGATTGTCCACCTCAAGACTTGTGACCGTTCTTGAATTAGTCTATTCAAGCATGTAAAGATAGCTTGGTAGCGGTTGGAATAACTCTTTAGGATCACCCCTGATCATTTTCAAAGTCTTTTCACGAGATCTCCAAGCTTTAACATAGTTCAAAGACACTCTGTAGATACGTAACATGTCATTACATGTCAAATTGTGATCTCATGTTTATTTGTGTGACCAAATGTTTCTACTATCACATCACATATATCAGATGCTATTTTCTGTAACATAACAACTCTCCTCCAGATTTTACATTATCTGCCACTGCTATGATCGTTGGCAAACTGAGAAATCGCTCTCCATTTTCTGTATCTCTGAACTAAATAATTAGGGGATATTTGGAAGGATCGCGATCCATACCTTTGAGAGTTATGTATGACAAAACATTGTTGTCTGTACTTATTTTGACTGGAGGCAGATCAATATTCATTATGTAGTTCATTGTGACCGCCACCTCAGTAGGATCAAAACCGAATTTTGTCATTATTGTCTCCACAGGCTTCACATGAGCAATCAAGATCAAGCAACACCAAACCCGATTCTTCTCCATACACCAAGCAAACATGCACATAACTCATTGCTGTTGAAAATGAACAAGATATTGTTAGCTACAAATAAAAGTAAGGACACAAGTCACTAACATGTAGGTCATAAAAGCTGATTATTTATCAGATATTGGATGGTAGCGAGTACATGGTAAAACTACTTTCACGTAACAAAATAATGGCCACAATTGAAAATTTCGGTCACAACCCTAAATTTCGGTTTCCATACGACTCCAAGGTCAAACAGCAGTTTTTCACATATTCAAATCATGGTCACATATATAAATATGGGTTACATAGATGTTATGTAAAGCATTTCATCTATTGGTTGGCTCGAAAATTCCGTAGTAAGTGACTATAGTCCATGATTGTGACCCATTTACATAATTCAAATATGTACGACATAAGTTTCATCACGATAACTGCTAACCATAATAATGGTCACAAAACGACATTTGTATCCAGGATAGTTGCCACAAAGGTACATTTCGTGAAATCATGGTCACATAGATGCATTATCATCACATAATCATATAACGTCACATTGATAAATATTAGGGCTACAGATTTTTTGAACATTTACGATAACAAACAGACAGAAAAAATCGCTAAAAGTAACGTGTTTGTAGTCCGTGACTGTGACCTTTTTACAACTACGAGGAGTATTTTCCTATACAGACAATCATGATCAACAATTATGCATACCCAGAAGTACAAGAGAAATACGTAGAATTGTTGAAATGCAAATGATGTCTGCTTCGACCTGATGATTTCGGATTATTTGCGACCTCGTTGCTTGTATAAATTCAATTTCAGAGAATAATGGCGTCACTCGGTATTTCTTGTACTGTAACAGAATTGAAGATGGCATGTTTAAGAAGAATCTGATTTTCAAATTGTAACTGAATCCTTAATTTCAGGACGTAGGTAATCATCCCTAATTTATATACATTCTATATATAATTAAAAAATATATATAATATATAGAATTAGAACTTGATTTTTGAAATTACAAATCATATGTCGTAGTTTTGAAATGGTGTATAGTAACTACCTGAGTTATGTATTGTTCCATTCTGACTTTCACTTTCTAATTCTTTCACAGTTTCGTACTTTCATTCACTTCACCGACTATCCACTGCCGATGCAGCCAGTGAGGACTAAGGACTTTTCCTTCCAGTCGACTCCAGCAATCCGCCCGTTAGGTATACGTACAGATTATCGTGCAGCAGCAGAAATTGAAAGGTTTATGGGCCTGGATTTGGACATTTGGTGCGTAATTTAGATCTGAATTAGGAAGGTAAGGCTGTGTGTTGTCTATGTGTTTGTGTATTATTGTTTTCATCAATTTTTGTTTATATATTAATTTTTGTTTGG
>CAIGRB010100142.1:0-15134 GCA_903798255.1 Fraxinus quadrangulata
AGTTCTGGCGCAAATAATCTTTTGGGTGGATGGAAGTATTTTTGGTTTTGTGCATAGAATACAATTGCCCTTATTTTGGTTTCTATAAGAGTTGACAATTTCGTTAAATTAAAAATAAAATAAATAGTTTTTATTTAAAAAAAAAAAGGGGCACAACAACCACTGTTGGGTGAAATTAGTTACCACCCCCAATGAAATTGACTCAAAGGGCCAAAGCCCACAACCAAAAACTTCAAATGTCTCCAATCAGACTACTGATGAAACCAGCACCCCCTACAAAATCATCAGAGCTTCGTCTCAGGCACTTTGTGGAATAAATTGAGTATGCTTGGTTAGAGGAACAAACAAGCCAATAATAATATTACTTTCTCAAATTTTCCAAATTATATGCCCACATCACCCCGTCTTATAAATATTATTTGCTATTAATGCAAAAAATACGCTTATTGCTTTATTATCTATTGATACTAGTGAGAGAGAATCAATTACATTGATAAGTTATAACAATCTGCCATTTTTTCATCCTTCTCAGTTATCTGAAGCAAAAAAAATGATTATGGGTGTCATTTTTTACAAGATAAAGCTTTGTCAATTGAGGAGCCAGATGCTGCTGCTGAGAAACTATGCTACAGTCGAACAATTTGTATAGTGACTGTTGACTTCCAAATTTAGCGGGACTTGTCAATAGATCTCGACTCCTCACCATGCTCGAGTTAGATATGTAATGATATATTTGGGTGTGGGAGAGAAACGCAATGAATGACAATATGGGTGTCGGATTGAAGAGAAAATTACCAATGTTACAATTTAGGATTAAACTTACCCGTGGATGTTGTAAAGTTTTTGGGTGCTGAATATTGAGCCAAAATGTAACAAGTTAGCCCTATTACCCGGTTTGGCCCAACTGATGGAATTCTCCAGAATGTCGGTTGAGTTAATTAAAATGAGATCTCACGGATTGTTGACACCTGGACCATTAATGACCGTTGGATTGGATCTGTTGACTATTTCATTTAAATAGTCATTGGACTTTTGGGATGTAAAGTGCGTTATGTTGAAACCCTAGCATTCATCTTCTCTTTCTTGACTGCGTTCTCTTTTTGATTAATCTGTAAATACTGAGTGAAATCTGAGTGATTTCTCATGATTCAACCGTGTTCACTTTGAAACCCTAGCATTCGTCTTCTCTCTCGACTGCGTTCCGCTCTTCCGATTAATCTGTAATTATTGAGTGAAATCTAAGTGATTTCTCATACAGTAGATAGAGAGTGATTTGCTTGATCTCTTAATGAGAATATTCTGTAATTTTACGGTTTGTGGCTTGTATTCTTGAGTTCGAACATTCTTGTTGTTCTGTAACTCTTTCTTGCCTGATTTGAGTTGATCTAATGGATTCGAGTAATATCCTAACGGATGCTCAATGGGGGATTAGGCGTTGAAAGTGATCGCCGAACCTCCGGGGCCTTGTGCCAAAAATTCTTCGTGTTTTACTTTTTTGCTTTTACTTAGTGTATTTGATTTATTTCTGTTGAATCACAAAGTAGATATCTAATGTCTGGGACCAACAGTGGTATCAGAGCTGTTTTTTAAAATTCTTCGTTTCAGACGATCACTTTGTGACTCTTCTAATTCTGAAAAATTCAGATCTAACTCCTCATGTTGTTTTACAGTGCAATAAAGATCCTTCGATTGAAATCTTGGGTCATATTCTGGTAATGTTGGATTACTTCACTGATACTTGCAGCTCCGATAACTTTTTTAGAATACTAATTAAGTTTCTTTAAATTCTGTAACATCAACTTAGGGATTTATTATAAAACTCCCTTTGATTTACCCTTGTCTAGGGTTCTCTATGAGTCCCCTAGAATCTGAAGGAATCAGGGTACGGTTTTAGAAAACTTTTAAGTTCTTGATTATCCTGCTGTGCATATACTTAGTGTATATCAGTTTTGTTAATTTCTTGAATTGATAATCATAAATTTATTACTAAGCTGCTGTGAATATTTTCGTATATACTTTGAATTTGTTTAATTACTGTTTCCTGTGTGTGGACATTCTGCCTTTGTATTATTATTGGATACATACTACTATTACTGAGGTGTTGAAATTGAAACATTGTGTGATTCCTTATTTGTCTTATTTGTTGAACACTTTTAGAACACATCTACACAGCATGACCACTAAATTGATGTCCAAAATTGGGATGGCAAAGGAAACTTTAATGTCTGGAGCCAAAAATTGAAAGCCCTTTTGATGACTCTAAAATTTGCTAAAGCCTTAGATAAATCTTGGCCTAAAACCTTATCTGATGCTAGAAAATCTGAACAAGAATGGCGTGGAGTACTATGTTCTTTCACATATCTAATTCTGTTATTAGGAAAATAGGGGAGACTGAGACTGCTGTTGAGTTATGGGCAGCCTTACAGAAACTTTATGTGTCTAAGTCTATACCCAATAAGTGCCTTCTTTGGAAACAATTCTTCAGTCACGTTTGATCCTAATGCTGACCTAGAAGAAAATATGGATAAATTTAATAAGATCACTCAAGACCTTATTAACTATGGGGAAAAGATCTCTGATGATCAAAAAATAGTTTGTCTACTTAATTCTCTCAGTGATAAGTATAATGATGTTAAAAATGCCTTAAAATATGGCAGGAGCGATCTGACTGTTTATATTATACACGGTTCTCTACGAAATAGAGACTTAGAACTCAAGTCTGAACATAAAGAGGCCTTTCATATAGAGAATGTCCTATCCAATACTAAACCCTCAATAAAACGCTTGAGTAACTTTACTCAAGCCAACTTCAACAAAAATAAGAATTTTCAAAAGAAGAAATGGTGTGATAATAAAGGAAAAGATAAGAAAGTGTATAATGGAAAGAATAAGAACAAGAAATGTTACTACTGTGGGAAATCAGATCATTTAATAAAATATTATTTTAAGAAATCCAATGACATGGGAAGAGGAATTAACAATGACAATGGAACTTCAGCTATTGCTGCTTCTTATAAAGAAGACAGTGCTCATATTGGAGTTGCTTATGTCTCCTCTGTGGATCAATCTGATTAGAATTGGGTTCTGGATTTAGGTTGCTCTTTTCATATGAGTCCTGTTGTCTACTGATTTTTTTATTTTACCAATCTTAGTGATGGTTATGTAAGACTTGGAAACAATGAGTCATGTCTCATAAAAGGTATTGGTAACATTGTTCTTAAAATGGATAATGGTCAGGTTCTAAGGCTGAATCATATTAGGTATGTTCCAGCACTAAAGAGAAATCTCGTTTCCTTGGGGGTTCTAGATGATGAGAAATATCAGATTGAAATAAATAATGGTTTAACCAAC
Source organism: Fraxinus quadrangulata (assembly GCA_903798255.1). Classification (NCBI taxonomy): domain Eukaryota; kingdom Viridiplantae; phylum Streptophyta; class Magnoliopsida; order Lamiales; family Oleaceae; genus Fraxinus; species Fraxinus quadrangulata. Next base: position 3,352 of record CAIGRB010100142.1, read on the forward strand.
ATAATCAGGAATCATAAACTCATTGTCAGTTCACCTAAGATAATTGGGATTTATACAATAAAACCTGAATATGTGTTAATAGATAACTTAGTGAATCTAGTAACGCATATTGATAAATCAGAATTGTTCCATAAAAGGCTAGGTCATCTTAGTGAAAAGGGTTTAAAACATCTTTCAAAGGCTGGTGCCTTTGGAAATGATTGTATTCAGAAATTAACATTCTGTGAACACCGTATAATGGGAAAACAGAGCAAACTACCTTTTAAAATTGGGCAACACAAGTCTCAGAACATCATTGAGTACATTCATAGTGATCTGTGGGGTCCTGCACCTACATCTACTGCTTCAGGGTTTAGATATTATCTCCTTACAGTTGATGATTATTCTAGAAATATCTAGATTTTTTTTTATTAAAATCAAAGTCTGAAACCTTCCTTACTTTTAAGGATTGGAAGACTTCGATAGAAAATCAGACAGGTAAGAAGATTAAGATTCTGAGGACTAACAATGGGTTAGAATTCTGAAATACTGAATTTGATCAGTACTGCAGTAGTCAAGGTATTTTGAGACACAGAACAATGACTTATACCCTTCAGCAGAATGAGATTGCTGAGAGGATGAACAGAACTGTCCTTGAAAGAACTAGATGCATGCTGATTAGTTCAGGTTTGTCAAAAATCTTTTGGGGATAGGCAGTAAAAACTGCATACTATTCGATTAATAGATGCCCATATAGTTCATTAGACTTTAAAATTCCTGAATAGGTTTCGTCAGGATCTATTCCTGACTATTCTCATCTAAAAACTTTTGGATGTGCAGCCTATACTCATCAAACTGAATCCAAACTTGATCCCAAGTCTCAGAGATGTGTTTTCTTAGGCTATGGTGAAGGTGTAAAAGGTTATAGACTTTAGGTTAAAGATCTTAAGGGATATAAAGTAATAATTAACAGATTTATTGTCTTTAATGAAAATATTTTCTCTTGTCTTAGTGATAAAATTGTAGAGAGTACCACTGAAAAGGACTTAACTAATATTAAAATTGATTTTAGCAATCAAGATGACAATGTGCAGACTCAAATTGAGGTGGAGACACCTTAACCTGCACCTCTGTTGATTACTGATGATGAGTATACTGATAATATTCAGGATATTGGGCCTGCTTCTACTCTACATAACTACTAGTTAACTAGAGACAGAGAAAGAAGACAAATTAGACTTCCTTCTAGGTATCAATTTGCTGATTGTGTGCGTGCTCAGTTAGAGTCTGATCTTTTTGATATTGAACCTGATTGTAATAAAGAGGTTGTTGCCTCTAAAAATCTGTTAAGTGGCTTGAAGCCATGAAGGAAGAGATGAGTTCTTTATACAAAAATAAAACCTCGAACCTTGTTGAAAGACCTAAAGATTGTAAACTGGTTTACTGTAAATGGTTTTACAAAATTAAAGAGGGAAAATAGAAGTCTAATGATAGGAGGTACAAAGCTAGACTTGTAGCTAAGGAGTTTACACAAAGAGAGGGCATAAACTACACTGAAATTTTTTCACATGCTGTGAAGTATACCCCTATTAGAATTTTGCTTGCCCTTGTTGCCCAATTTGATTTAGAATTAGAACAACTTGATGTGAAAACTGACTTTTTATATGATTCTTTAGATGAAACTATATATATGGCTCAACCTAAAGGTTTTCAGGTAACAAGTAAAGAGCACTTGGTGTGTTTTCAGGTAACAGGTAAGGCACTTGATGTGAAAGCTGTCTTTTTATATGGTTTTGTAAATGCTATAAAAGAAAAACTAAAACTTGAATTTGATATGAAAGATTTAGGACCTACTAGGAAGATACTTGGTATGGAAATAAAAAGGGACAAACTTAGTGGAATATTGTTTCTAACCCAGAATGCTTATATTGATAAGGTGGTTAAGAGATCATAATGCAAAACCTGTTAGTTTTCCTGTCTAGAAGTGTGAAATTATCCATTAATCATTCACCTAAAACTGAAGATGAAAGAAGAAGAATGTTGAATGTTCCATATGCTAATGCTGTTGGGTCTGTCATCTATGTTATGGTATGTTCTAGGCCAGATATTGCCTTTGCTGTAAGTGTACTTAGTAGATTGATGAGCAACCCTGATGAGCTTCATTGGGAAGCTATGAAAAACTTGATATCTTAAAGGAACTCAGAACCTAGGACTAATGTTTAAAACTAGCCTTAAACTAAAAGATTATGTAGACTTAGACTTTGCTGGAAATACTGATAACGGAAAATCTACTTCTGCATATTATTATGTGTTAAATAATACTTGTATTAGTTGGAAGTCACAACTTCAGAAACTCGTTGCTTTGTCTTCCACTGAGACTGAATATATTCTGCTACTGAAGTAGTAAAAGAAGGTTTGTGGCTGATGTGATTATTAAATGAGTTGCAACTTGTAGAAAATCAGGTGGAGCTCTGTTCTAATAACCAAAGTGCTATTTTCTTGAGTAGAAATCCAGTATTTAATGATAGAACTAAACACATAGATGTCAAGTTTCATTTCATTAGAGATATAGTTGAAAAATGTGATATAAAATTAGTTAAAATTCACACTAAAATAAATCTTGCTGATGCAAGTACAAAGGTAATACCTATTGGAAAATTTGTTGATTCTTTAAGATTGTTAAATCTTGAAGCCTACTAACTATGTGTTTTTCTTTTTACAGATAATAAGAGCAAATGAAGTCTAGTATGTTTGAATCCATTTATATTTGGTCTCAAATCCATTAAGGTGGAGATTGTAAAGTTTTTGGGTGTTGAATATTGAGCCCAAATGTATCAAGTGAGCCCAATTGACAAGTTAGCCTTATTACCCAGTTTGGCCCAGCTGATGAAATTCTCCAGAATATCGATTGAGTTAATTAAAATGAGATCTCACTGATTGTTGACACCTGGACTATTGCTGACCGTTGGATTGGATCTGTAGACTATTTCATTTAAATAGTCATTGGACTTTTAGGATGTAAAATGCGTTATGTTGAAACCCTAGCATTCATCTTCTCTCTCTCGACTTCGTTCTCTTTTTGATTAATCTGTAAATACTGAGTGAAATCTGAGTGATTTCTCATGCAGTAGATAGAGAGTGATCAGCTTGATCTTTTAGTGAGAATATTCTGTAATTTTAGGGTTTGTGGCTTGTATTCTTGAGTTCGAACATTTTTATTGTTCTGTAACTCTTTCTTTTTCGATTTGGCTTGATCTAGTGGATTCGAGCAATATCCTAACGGATGCTCAACGGGGGATTAGGCGTTGGAAGTGGTCGTCGAACCTCCGGGGCCTTGTGCCAAAAATTCTTCGTGTTTTACTTTTCTGCTTTTACTTAGTGTATTTGGTTTATTTATGTTGAATTACAAAGTAGATATCTAATGTCTGGGACCAACAGATGTCAATATGTGTGAATATTTACAGCCAAGGAAGATGAGTTGAAGTTCACTAAATACTTAACACGAAATTTCATTCCAACGACTCACTAATGAAGCTCAATATATACTATCATCCAGAGTGATCATAGGCCTGTGACACCCATAGCATGAACATAGGTTGAAAATTGCGATCAACAATGTGTTGCTACTTGAAGAGCTATCACATCAATTACTATGTACATTGTACTTTACACTACTTGATTGAGGTAAGGCTTGCAACATATACCAATCGCCTCCGATATGCGTTGTAGTAAAGAGGTGATGAATCGTCTTGAATAACAACTGTCCATAGTAAAGTACTGAAAGGCATGGCCTAAGACTTGAAAAAGACTTTTTGCGTAGCTAACTGCCATGTGACCTGCCTTGTAAGCAAAGGCATAACAATGACACCTTCCAGTCCTTTGCTCGATACTTCTTGATTATACTGATTTTCGGCACTACATGGATACATATTTCCCCATAAAAAAATCTGCATGCATCATTAAAGCATTACTTTCTCCATAATGCATTGCAACTAAAATCTTATTTCGATTAGGTTTCTGTTATTTTTTCGTTTAATTGAATTTTCTTTTTCTACTACTTGAAAATAGTACATCCAACCCGAAATTGTTACCGGCATTTTTTTTAAGGAAAAATTGGTGGGGATGGGAATTACAGTCAAGACTGCAGTCTATGCACCACAAGCTCGTGAGTGTGGTGGCATTGTTTTATAAGACACAAGTGGTGGCTGTGGTGTGGCATGGTGACAATGGTATGTCATGTTGGTGGTTGTGTGGTGTGGTGTGACGGTGGTGGTTGTGGGTTAGGAGGAGTGGGTGGTGTTCCTTCAAATAAAAATAACACAAAGACATGCATTCCACACACAAAACTAACAATCATTTTAGGTGGAATCTATTCAAAATGATCATTTGCGCCAAAATGCAAAGGTTCGAAACAATTTGCACTACTTTTTAAAGATTTGAGCAAAAAAGGTTTGGGACCATTTGTGCCAAATTTCATAAAATTGTTGATTTTTTTTGGGTCGATTTTTTTGTTGTTTTTACATGGGTTGGATGGGTTGGCTATGTATATGATTTGTGTTGGGTTGGGTCGGGTTATGGATTAACTCATGAAAATCAAATAAATCCGTCCAACCTAACCTGTCTATTTAAAAAAAAAAAGGACAAGAAATAAAATGCCTAAAAAGTAAAAAGAAACTAAAAANGAAAATCAAATAAACCCGCCCAACTTAACCCGTCTATTTAAAAAAAAAAAGGACAAGAAATAAAATGCCTAAAAAGTAAAAGGAACCTTAAAAGTATGAGTAGATAGTATAATTATAATTACCTTGGTGCATTTTAAAGAAAGTGCTTACTTTCCTTCCTACAAAAAATGTAGTATAAGTTTTCCATGTTATGTTAAATGCACTTTATTCTTTGTAGGCTCGGCTAATAAGGATTGAATAAGATAATAGATCATTTTATTTATTTATTTACTATTTGATCTTCTCTATTCGAATTTAGTATAATAGAAAATTGAAAAATTTTAATTTTTTGTTGATAAGTCGTTCCAAACCGACCAACCCAACCCAATCCAACCCAACCCGACTGATACTTGATTAGGTAGGGTTGGGTTGGATTTCAACATTTACACGAGTTGGGTTGTGTTAAATTTTGATTAAACCGATCATGTTGAGTTTGGTTTGGATTGAGGCAAACACCGACTCAACCTAACCAATGACCACCCCTAATTAAACCTATTTTACTTATTTATTGTTAAATCATTTGTTTATATTATTTCCTTTTTTTCATTTCAAACTCCATTATATACTTAATTTATTTTTGCAGAAACTCCTTGTTATTGCATATTATTTTATGTGCTTAACATAACTTTAAATTGGTCATGCAATTTAATCCAATTATATTTTGTGTAATGCTTACAAAATATTTGATTAACGTATATTAATAACATGTTTAATAGAGAAGATTAAATAACATTTATTTAGAAAATAATTAAAACCTTTGATTAGGAGAATTACCTTCATATATACATTTCCTAAATCTTAGGGAGCCCAAAGACCTAACCATAAAGGAGTAATGTGCTTAATGTACTATGTAAGTTATTTGAGTTCAAACTCATATAAAAAATTTAAATTTGTTAAAGTGATCAAATTTTGGCCTTATAGCATTTGACTTGATCACGAATAGATCATTACTTAATCGAATGTGAATTGAGTCGAGCTCAAATAATATGATTAATTTTGTTTGGTGTTAATATTTCATTTATTAATCGAGTTTTAACTAAATTCATAATTAATATTCTAATTTCATTTTTTTCTTACTATTGTCTATTTTTATACATAGGAATGACAAAATATCTTATTTCCATCCCACTACAGACGAGGAGAGAACCCCCTACTTGTCCCGTTGCAATCCTTAATGGTACATTATACACATTGTAGCAAACAATCCATAAACTTCTTCTTTTTATGCTTATTTCATTCTTGAAATCAATTGCAATCAAGATTTATGCTAATGAAGGTGGAATCAATTAAAAAAAGATATTTACACCCTTGGACCACTATCTACCATCCTTTTTTTGAGGCCAAGTAAACACTTGTACACACCCACTCACCCACCACCCCCAAAATTTTTCAAATAAAATTTAAATTTAAAACAGTTGTAATTCTATGTGCACCCTACTGGGTAATTTATCATGATTCTATAAAATTCGAATCTTAATATTTTGATAATTAATTAGAATTAAGAATGTGGTAAGAGACTAGTCCATTATTATTGGGCACAGCAAGGCCATGAGCAACATTGAGCAGCTGCACTGGATTTTCGTGCCCGAAAGATTTTCTTCTATTAGGTGAGGGACCTAGCACATGACCCTCTGTGCAATATAATTTGTTTTTTAGCTTATTTTTAAAAATAATTAAATCTTTTGTATTGAAAGAGGACAAATAATTCTTGTTTTTATTCTTTAATTGTGACATTATTATAATTTACATTGCCATTTGCCACATTGGCAGTCTCAAACAAAAGGAAAAACAACTGGACTTACATAATGAAATGTATTCTCTTATTTATATATGAATCCCTCCAAAATAACACAAATCTATCTTTATCATTTTATAGCTCTATCTACTAGGAGCCTAGAATAACTCCATTTTTTTTTTTTTTTTGAAGTTTTTGAGGGTTTCGTCCCCACCAACTTTTTTTTTATTAATAAAATTACATCAACTTATTTTTTTTAAGAAAAAAAATCCTCTTTTTTTTTGTGTGTAATCGACTTCTTACTAAAAGATGACGTATATTACTTGGATAGAGTAAAACAAGAATTACAAAATATAGGACATCCATTTCATAATTGAGTGGTTAATATGATGTTACGTGACAAATGTGTGCCGATGAGAAAATAGAGCATTATTTAACTATTTTGTTTACTGAACGCTTTGATACATTAGAGTATAAAATCAATCTTCGAATTTAGTATTTTAAATATGTATAAGAAATGCATAAACTATAATGGATGATTGAATCCGGCAACATACTAGCTAGTGTTAACCTCGAACCTCTAGTAGGATGTCTTCTATAATAGATTCGTTTGAGTCAAGCTTAGCTAGTTGTTGAGTTCAAGATGTTGGGTGAGTTTATATTGAGTGGATGCAAATTTAATGAACTCAAAAACGCGTCGAACATTTTGTGTTTCGTTTTCTTATTGTATTCAGAAAACTTTTAAGAGTGTGTAAAAAAGGTGAACAAAGCTTGAAAAACTATATTTTAACTTTTTTATTTTCTCTACAAAGTCTAATTATATTGTCCCATCTTACCAAAGACATTATAAAATTTTGTTATAAATATTATTAATATTCACAAGGTCATGTAAAACCCTTGTGTTCCATTCCATTAACACAATCAAAACATTTTCTTTCACTCGAAATAATCTTTGAAAAAATAAAATATTTCCTCTTTTTTTTCCCATTTAAGCTCCAATATAATCATATGCTAAATTTGTTGTTTTATGATCGTAAAAAGTATTCATTTTTAATTAATTTGATAGCATCATTCTTGTATTATTACATGTTAGATTAGGTCAAGTTGGCAACTTTGGTCTCATTCGAGCCATCGTTGATCATATTGAGTTGGGACACCTCGTTACTTAATGAATAATTAATTAATATTTAATTTAGTTCCATAATTACGTGCCAGGATGTACAACCACAATTAATGGTGTATTAATTTACACAAAGATCTTATTTCTTCCATTTGTTTGTCTTTTCTGTCAACACTAACAAGTAATAACGGATTGAGATACATGTGAATATATATATTTTTTTAATATTTAATTAAGGAGACGACAAAATTGCTGATGATATATTTACACTATCATCTCTCTTATCTACGCTATAAACCGGTATAGAAACAAACTGATAATTAAATAGTTGATTCTATTTTTACTTTTTTATTTTAATTTCAAGATTCTCTACGTAGTTAGTGTTAATGATTGACACGTGACTTTTGAATTATAAGATTAACAAGATATGAAATTTCATATTGTAGTCTTATGANTTACACTATCATCTCTCTTATCTACTCTATAAACCAGTATAGAAACAAACTGATAATTAAATAGTTGATTCTATTTTTACTTTTTTATTTTAATTTCAAGATTCTCTACGTAGTTAGTGTTAATGATTGACACGTGACTTTTGAATTATAAGATTAACAAGATATGAAATTTGATATTGTAGTCTTATGGTGTGTTTGAATCACGTTATTATAGAAGAATGTATTTTGGAATAGTAGATTTATGGAGAATGTATGGTTGAAAAAAAGTAAGGAAAAATTATTGATGTGGTGAAAAATATTATTTTATTGAAGAATATGTGATTGAAAATGAGTAGAAGAATGAAAATGAAAATTTAATTGTGGCTCAAACAAGGACTTACATTATCATCCTCTAATCTTTTTTAGTGGAAAAGGGTAAAATGATTCACGGGAGAGTTAATATTTCATTAGAGCAATATGATAGTATATAGCTCAAGACTTTCTTACTAGTAGTAAAAAGAAGAGAGCGGTTGTAACAATTAAGTTGTTCAACATCTTAGAAGATAGTGTTAACTTTCTATTATAATGATATATTTGATAAAGAACGAGAGTATAAATCCCGACGGTCATCGTGTTTTTTGAACTCTATCGAGTTGTTTCGTCTCACTACAAATGTTCGAAGTTGGATATGTTATCAACACAAAATGCACAATCAAGAATAATCGTTCCCATAAAGACTACTATTTCTACTTCTATTTGACGAAAAAAAGTTATGATTTTTAATTGTTGACCAAAATTATACTAACTAACTTAATGTATTGTAATGCACACAAAAATTGAATTATGTTTTCGAATATGAAGATACGGTGTACACAGTTTCATTTATTGATGATCTTTAATTCTCTAATCAAGATTCATAACATAATGTCACATTTGGTCGAATTTTTCAACGCATTTAATTTATCCCACTCGAGTTCAAATTGATTTTATTTAACTACGTCAATTCTATATCTCCATGTGAATCCGAATACACATTAATTAAATGCCTCAAATGTCTAAGAATTCATGTAACGATTGTATTAACTAGAAAATGTATCTCTACGCTTTTATACTAGTTCTTGGATTCTACCACGTGGTCTAAATATATAACTCAAATCTCGACTCGTTATAAATTTACAAAATCATTGAATTATTGGACAAGTAATTCAAGCATTAAACAGTTTCAAATAAAATCAACACATATGAAATTTGGAACTAGAATCTTAAAAATTAAATTAAAGGATCTCAATAAACTACATTGTTCGTTCTGGCAAAACGTTTAGCTAAGCATATTGAATGTAGAAAAACAAAGAATAATTATTGAGTGGGTTTTGAATGAATATGTAGAAAAGTTGATGAATCTTGCACCAAGATCCTCTTCTTGTCCCAATCAATGTTTCAAACCTTAGTCTTGATAACTTGATTTCTTGCTTTTCTTCGATGTGTTTCTTTCTAATTCTCAAGTTGTAGAACCATTTTTGTCATCCCATTTCGGTCTTTATATAGTATTATACTTTTTAGAAGTGTTTCTATTCAAAACAAACTCAAAAACACGAAAATAAAATAAAATAAAAATTAAAAAACTCATGTAAGTGTCCAACCCGATTGGCCATGGGTTTGCAACCTGCGGTCCACTCGGTTCATGGTGTACTGTCGTAGGCACCCAAAAATAATACATTAACCCCTAAAAACTAATGTAGCAATGGAAGTAAGGGTCGATCCCACGAAAAGTGTGTAATTTAATATTTTATACTCCATATAATGATTGGGGGATTTTGTTTGTAATGATAAGATTAACAAGATATGAAATTTCATATTGTAGTCTTATGATGTGTTTGAGTCACGTTATTGTGGAAGAACGTATTTTTGAATAGTAGATTTATGGAGAATGTATGGTTGAAAAAAAAAATGAAAAAATTATTGATGTGGTGGAAAATATTATTTTATTGAAGAATATGTGATTGAAAATGAGTAGAAGAATGAAAATGAAAATTTAATTGTGGCTCAAACAAGGACTTGCATTATCATCCTCTAATCTTTTTTAGTGGAAAAGGGTAAAATGATTCACGGGAGAGTTAATATTTCATTAGAGCAATACGATAATATATAGCTCAAGACTTTCTTACCAGTAGTAAAAAGAAGAGAGCGGTTGTAACAATTAAGTTGTTCAACATCTTAGAAGATAGTGTTAACTTTCTATTATAATGATATATTTGATAAAGAACGAGTGTATAAATCCCGACGGTCATTGTGTTTTTTGAACTCTATCGAGTTGTTTCGTCTCACTACAAATGTTCAAAGTTGGATATGTTATCAACACAAAATGCACAATCAAGAGATTGAGATCAAATTTTATTATATTTTAATTATTATAAATACAACTATTGAGTTATATACTATAAAACTTAACTACTTTTAAACATACTTTTTAATATTTTTAATCTCGAAATACGTTTTTTGGACAATAAATTATGTAACACGGTGAGTTACATTGTATTATATTACACAATTTTCACATATTTCCGTTGCTATCGAACTCACTTGTAACAAGTGTCAGAGACATGTTACCATTTATTTCTATAAATATCGTGCCCGTCACCACTTGTAACATTAATTGTTACACTATAATTGTCGTCTATGTTATAACCACAGATAACATTAATTGCTACACCACCACCTTCGCCGTTGCTGTCAATACGCTTGATTCCATCTTAAAAGTCAGAAATCAAACCCATATTCTTGAATGGCTACAAACCCTATAAGGGTTCAGGTTTTGAAGCATAAACTCCAAATTTTGATTTGGGATGATGTTATGGGTGTATTGGAATTGTTGTGGTGATGATAAATTGAAGGCTGAAACTTCAAAATATTCACAATGTCGAAGAACTTTTAACTTTGCTGGGCTCTGGAGTTTGTGCTAGGTTCGTTTAGTTAAGGCTGATTTCAAAGTAGATGTGGAATTAAAAAGAATAAGTAGTATTTGTTTAATACTTAATGGGGTGAATGGAATAATTAACACTAAAGGAATTGCTAAAAAATGAAAGTCTAAAAAATGTTACAATAAACTCAATTATAGTACCTTTTGTGACAAATTTCCCTTGAAGATGACCGTTGTCAATTCAGGAGAAACCAAAGATCCAACAAGGGAGCCCAAATGATTAAGGTCCAGTTGGGTAAGTGGGTTCGCTCTTTTTGTTGGCAGTGTCAGCCCTTAAAAAGAAGGGCAAATTTGACAGAGGCATTACAATTTGTAAAAAAAACTTTGAAAAATGCCCTCAAAATTATTTGTTCAAAGTTTACCCTACAAACTAATAAACATATCAAAAAAAAAAAAACATTAAAAAAACTAAAATTAAATGAAGTCCAAACCCTAAAATCCCAACACTCGTAAACTCGAAAAAAAAAAATCCCCAAAATTGCATAAAACCTGTAAAACTTCAACAAAATTTCCAACTAAAAATCATCCCAATACGTTGAAATTAATTGCACTTGTAGCATTTTTTTCTATCACAGATGTATGATATCGAACAAGTAATATAATTGACTTTTGAATCAGAATAATCGTTCCCATAAAGACTACCATTTCTACTTCTATTTGACGAAAAAAAAGTTATGATTTTTAGTTGTTGACCAAAATTATACTAACTAACTTAATGTATTGTAATGCACACAAAAATTGAATTATGTTTTCGAATATGAAGATACGGTGTACACAGTTTCATTTATTGATGATCTTTAATTCTCTAATCAAGATT
>CAIGRB010100199.1:0-17395 GCA_903798255.1 Fraxinus quadrangulata
CATCAGATTGTGGGCAGGTAATAATCCCAAATCTTGGGTTTTTGACTTTAGGGTCCTCATTAATTAGGTGAAAATTGTTCAATGTGGACCCTCTTTCTCGAACAACTCATTCTATTAAACATGATTAGGAGATTAATAAAAACTTTAACTCTATAATGATTTAGAATAATCTGGAAAATTACAACTTTGTGTGAACTAAAGACTATCTAGAATATAAAAATCTTGCTGGATTCGTTTGTTAGATACATGAGTTAAATTAAAATTGGTGATGAATTATGTGGCTTACTTAGTTTCACCGCGATTTGTTTTCTTAACAAAATCTACCGCAGTATATATCAACGATTTATTCTTAAAAATTTAAAAGGATATGTCATTGATAATATATCATGTTATAGCTTTAATTTCTAGTAATGTTGGCTGATAAATACGCTTTCTAGGCTTAAAAATACAATTCATATATACAAGTTCAACCAAAAAGATCATTTAGTGGTTCAACGAATTTTGATAATTTACTATTTCACTTGTCTCAAATTCGTTATTCCGTTTTATCTATTAGTATTTCAGTAGGTATGGTGATAAAACAAATAGTACCTACTATTTTTGTTACTATAGTTTGAGTTCTTTTCGATTATATACTATGCTCCCAAAAACTATTTCAATGGAAAGCAACGTATCCACTACTAGAACACAAAAACACCCACTAAAATAACACGAAAAGAATATACTCCGATAAAACAACTAAACACTTTTCAATCACTAAGCCCTTGTTTGGTTAAGCTAAAAATTTGAATTAAAAATTAAGTCAACGTTAACAATTAATTCTAATCATGGGAACTTATGAAACCTATAATTTTTCAAGTGCATATTTAATCAATTTTTATCAAAATCTACTAAAAATTGATTTTATCTAAACCAAACATAGGCTAAATAATTTATTGAGTCAACATCAAATTCATTGAAAATAAGTCCTCCACAATAAATCACATTGTGCTAGTGAAATAAAGACCAACAATCAAACTAATAGTACAATTTTTGGAACCACCTAACAAGCTAGGCCAGGTGGCTAATATATACACTATACATGTATTGTGCATCACTAGCAGCAAAACAGATTATGTTCCAATTTTTGTAACTATATATGAGATGACTTGAAAGACACTATATCTGGGATTTTTTGACACAAATGTTGTACATACTTTTCCCGTAAGGAAAGCTAAACGGAGGATGTTGCATTTGTATATTATATACTTGTATGTCACCCTCATATACACATGCTCTTTGCTTGAAATTACCCAAAAGTCAAATGCATTCTTCATCAACCACGTATGAATTTTGTTCATCTCCTAATTAATGATTAGCACATATGATTCACAGTGATCTACGTGCAAGTTATTGAATTTCTGAGTTTATACACCGAGAGGTTTATGATTAATCAACGATCGCGAACTAGAGACTGATGTTGAGAAAATTGCTCGAAATATAATAAAAATAATAATTTATTTTTAAAAAAATAATAATAAATAAAGAAATCAAAATGCCTAACTATTGGAAAGGAATTCATTTTTTTTTTTTTGCTTGCAGTATNAATTCTAATCCTAATTAACTAAATTATAACTTTTGTTTCTAAATTTATTAAGAATAATATTATTTACAGTCCCTCACTACCGTAGTCGTCATATATGGCATATATGTGGCGGCTAATGATTTAATGCACGGGATAATAAAAATTACTACTTTAATGTATCAAATCACTAACTGATACATGTATGCCATTTGTACATTTTCTTAACGTATGGACGACGCTTTTAATTTGTAATTTTATAAAATTGAGAATTAATAGATATTAATATTTTTTCCATTTTAAAATAATTAAAGTGAATAGACAAATATACCATTAATTAAAATAACAAAAGCACTTCATATGTATATTACATTATGTAATGTTTAGTGTACCATTTTTTGGTTACTGATTTTTCACTGAATATTTTTTCTTTATAAGATGTTTTTCATTTTATCCGAAATTTATAAGATTTATTATATCTTTTTCCAAAATTTTAACATTAAATCAATAAAAAATAATTTTAGTGTGTTAATAACATGTTAAGAATATTGAAATACTTCATTTTTATTGACAAAAATGTGATGTTACCTAATAATCCTCATTTTATTCAATAAACATAAATAAATATGTAGGTTATATATTATGAAGTGCATCTTCATTGTATAACTCATAAATATGCATAATTCATGAGTACACTCTCTCAAAGACAATGAATAATTTATGGGTGGGTGGTAATATTGCTCCCATGGTTTTCATTTTTTATTGTTGCACAATTGTTTAACTAAATTAAGTTCATGTTTGATTTCGTTAAAAATCAAAATTTTAGCAAATTTTGATAAAAATGGATGAAATATGTAGCTGAAAAATTAATAAAAGTTGTGAATCCCATAAAATATATGTTGAAAATAAGTATGGAGAAAAACGAATTTTAAAAAAATTAAGGTCAAATAGGGTCTAAAAGTTCTCAACTTTCGCTAATTGTCTCAGTTAGATCCCATATTTTTTCATCACATTCTTATTATAATCATTTCATTAATTAGAATGATTTGTATCCATGTGGTTAGGAGAGTATTAAAAAGACTTGTTTACCCATTATATTTGTAAATAAGAAAAAAACAACAAATAAAAAAGTAAAATGAAATATTTCCCATCATTTATTGCACACTTCAAAATAATTAGACTTAGACACAAACCTGACTAGATTTGCTAATTAGTGAAAGATTGAAATTAAGAATGCGACAAAAAGAAGAAGATAAGATCAAAACTACAACAACAAATAAAGATTAAGAACTTAAGTGCAATTTAAAACTTGTGAAACTAGAGTTTAATACTATGAATAATGCTATGAATCATGTGACATTACATTTAAATAAATTTATCATTTAATATTATGTAGTTGTTACCTAAACTAGTACTTGACAATAGTGGTGTTAAATATCATTACTCTACTATTATATCAATTTAAATTACTCATATTTTATTAATTCCATGAACAAAAATAAAAAATTATCACGACAGTATTCGTAATAATAGTAACTATAGTTATAAATAACCTTGGCCTTCGGAGTCTTTCTAGCTCAATTCACGTACGGCTCATATTATAAACTGTTTATAGAAAATCAAAATCTACACAAGTTGAGAGATCTATAAGTATTATTCACTTATTTAATATTCATTTTTATCTATTCATAATTTAAACATGTTTTAAAGCCAGTTAACTTTCATCTTGTCTAAATATGTAATTTTGGTTTTAGTAGTCTTGATAATGACTTGATTCGTCACATCAAAGGTAAAACATCCTTTTCTTTTATGTGGTAAACATTTTACTTGAGCATTTCTAATGCCAATTACAGTGTCCTCTTCAAGGAAAAAGTGAAATGAACAAGTGTAGACACATTAAACATGCAGTAATTAATATTAGGAAAATGAAGACAACGGCATTTTGGCTTAATTTTTTTTTTTTAAATTCATTTTTGTTAGGAATTCGAGAAGGTGATATGGCGAATATAAAATATAGATCGCACAAACTAATAAAAAAGAATAAAATTTAAAAGAAAAGAAACAAGAAGATGAAATTGACAGAGGAACCGAATATTTTATTAATGACGACCAATGAGAAGAAAATATAATTTTCAGCAATTTTTACTATGCAAAACTGAATAAAGAGTCTACTATTTATATGAAACATGTCCAAACCCTAGATTTAATCTAAAATGTGGAAACTATGTTAAAAATCGCATAAAATCGAAAAATAAGGAAAAAAGATCTGTGGTCTGTCGCTCGAGCAACAGTTCGACGACCGAGGGGTGATGAACTTCCTGTTCTAATTTTGTTTCTATCGCTCAAACGATAATCGAGCGTCCGTCCAGCACCATCAATCCACCTTTTTTCCTTCTTGGACCATATTTTGATATTTTCAAGCCCAATACTCCACAAAACGAAACCATAGACCCAATTTGAACCGAATTTTAGTCACAAAACCCAACAATCTCCACACTGACACAAATTTTGATGCAACGAACAAAACTCCATAATTTCTCCACTTGTAAAAATAAGTTCGACTACAGCAAACACACTGAACTCTTCAACCTAAGCTAAACCTCTCCAATACTCGAAAATACTCTTCTTCTTCCACCATATCCAAAGATGGATACAAATGAACCCAACCCTCGAGTTCCCAAAATTCACAAGGAATTCAAAATTTACCAAATATGGTCGAAGCACACCCTGTAGCAGAATCACTACTAAATGCTTTAACTGAAGGCCCCTAACTAGACTCGTCACCTTCAACAACTCCAAAAGCATGCACATCTAGATCAGCAACCTCGTACCTTTTTCCAATGGGTCACTCGCTAGCCATTGAATACAATAGAACCGCAAACTGTGGTGTCAAAGCGGAATTATCCATATATTCCAAACTCAACAGAGTAGTATTCTTTAAAATAGATCCAGAGTCAACTCCCAACGGTACTGTACCAAATTGTATATCCACTACGGTACCAAACATGTGCTGATGTCTCTTTATTGATCTGCGCAGCTTTGCAAGATGTATAACTGAGATTTTCTCCGCCTCTCCAATACAACACTGGCACCCTTTCGAACCTTCATGACTCCACCTGCTCCAGAGAATGTGTACCTCTCGAATCCAGGGTACTAGATAATGTTCTTCTTCAAGTCTGGAGCATGTTGAACCTGGCCAAGAATTCTGATTGTTCCATCCACCAACTTCAATCTGACTTTCCCAATACCAGTTACCCGATAAGATTCATTATTTCCCATGACAACGACACCTTGCGTCACCGTTTCATATGATTCAAACAAATTCCGATTGGGACTCATATGAAACGCACAAGCTGTATTCAAAATCCACTATTCATCTTGGATTTCACGTCAGAAATCGTCATAAGATCTCCCTCACTATAAAGTTCTCTGTGATGTTTGCTTCGCCTGAAGTAGTTGATTGTCTTTCACGATTTGCAGCTGAATTATCCTTACCCTGCAACTTCTCGTAATCCCTCTTGATGTGTCTTTTCTTCTTGCAGTAAAAACATATCCTATTACTGAAATTCACCATGGATTTGCCCCTTCGTCGATCACTACAAACCACAAAAGCTTCATCATCTCTGGAACCAGCTCTAACCAAATGCTTCATCTTCTCATTTGAGAACAAGACATCATACACGTCTTTAATGGTGAGTATGTCACGATTGTACAGAATCGTGTCACTAAATGACGAAAACGAAACAGGCAGCGAGCACAACAGGATTAAGGTCAAGTCATCTTCATCATATTTTACCTCTAACGTCTTCAGATCAGCGACGAACTCCTTAAACACGACAAATGACCTTCCAATGATTTGTCTTCTACCATGTGATGAGAATAAAGCATCTGCTTCAGATGCAATTTGCTAGTCAAAATTTTGGTCATGCACAATTGTTCCGGTTTCAACCATAATGCAGCTGTTGTTTTCTCCTTCAAAACGTTCTGAAGAATGCTGTTAGAAAGATGAAGATGAATCTGCGAAAGTGTCTTGCTATCCTTCCGTTACTTCTCCTTTGTTGTCCAAGTTGTGGACATCCTATCAAATCCCAACAACGCATCATCCAAATTCATCTACGCCAATATAGGTCTCATCTTCACTTGCCACAATGAAAATCTTGTACTGCAATCCAACAGCAAAATATCATATTTCATGGAGTCATCGATAAAAAAACTTCAAACAATCAATGCTCTACGGAACTATTGAATCTTAGCTCTGATACCACTTGTTAGGAATTCGAGGAGGTGAAATTGCACGATATGAAGTATAGACCGCACAAACTAATAAACAATAATAAGATTTAAAAGAAAGCAAACAAGAAATTAGCAGAGGAATCGGATATTTTATTAATGACAACCAATGGAGAGAAAATACAACTTTCAGTAACTTCTGCAATCTACTAAATTGAATTAAGAGTCTACTATTTATAGGGTCTACAAATATCACAAAGATGGAATCAAGATAAAAAAGAATCATGTGGAATAAAGGAAANATAAACAAGAACAAGATTTAAAAGAAAAGAAACAAGAAGATGAAATTGGCACAAGAACTAAATATTTTATTAATGACGACCAATGGAGAGAATATACAGCTTTCAGCAATTTCTACTATACAAAACTGAACGAAGAGTCTACTATTTATGAGAGACATGTCCAAACCCTATATTTAACCTAAAATATGGAAACCAGGTTAAAAATTATGTAAAACCGAAAAATAAGGAAAAAGATCAGCGGTTTGTCGCTTGAGCGAGAAGCGGTGATAGCCTGTCGCTCGAATAACAGCTCGACGACAGGCGGGCGACGAACTCCCTGTTCTAATTTTGCTCCTATCACTCGAGCGATAAGCGAGCGTTCGTCCAACATCGTCAATCTGACTTTTTCCTTTATTGGACCATATTTTGATATCTTCAAGTCCAATACTTCACAAAGCGAAACTCTAAACCCAATTTTCTTTAAAACACATTTTATATAATTCACAACTTTTATCAACTTTAAACTACATACTTTTTCAATTTTTTATCAGAATCAACTAAAAATCTAATTTTTAGCCGATCTAATGGAACAACCTTAATCCGGAAAATAATTAATTAGTTCCCTAAGTTTAACCTAAGCAAAATCAAAGGAAAATGCTAAGCACTAAATTAACTAAGAGACTTGCGAAGCATATTAAATTGCAATGTGTACAAGCAAAGGTAATTTGCTTATTTGAAAATGGTGTGTTTCTAATGTTGTATTACACTTAAAAGCAAATTAATTTTGATAGATACTTTCCATAATTCCCCTTAACCTTGAAGGAAAGAAACAATAAAAATATTTTTAATTGGGTAGATTAACATAATAATTATGTCATTATTCGGTTAATCCTATTTGTAAGAAAAGTGTCATTCTCCAACTAATAATAGTTTAAAGGAAAGCAAGGCAACAAACAATGGCTTAATTAGCACAAATTAAAGGGACTTGAGAGCTAACAAATCAAATCTATAGGAATAGGATTAACTATTTTCCACATATTATGGATGGAGCAAGATTAAGAGCACTGAAATTATTATTATTATAGACCCTAATTATAATTAGTGATGTGGTTTGCACGTAATGCCGATGTCATTAAATGTATGATTTGGTAAGTTAAGAAATATAAATTAGTATAAATTTTTTTGGATTGGGGTCATGGAATATCAAAGGTATTTTTCCAATATTGTCTCTATCAAACATGTAAGTTGTTTTGATTGTCTTCGAATGTCCTTCTATTTTACAGACGAGTCAATACTCATGAACTTGACCAACATATCTCCTTAAATATCTCACTAAAATACAATCCGCCTCAACTATACAAACCATAGTGAATCCCTACCGAAAGTATTGTCCAATAAAATATTTCATTAACTTCACCGTTAAAACGTCACGTATCAATACACCGTCAAAATGCACGTATAAAATAAATATATTCTACCAAGAAACAGTCAAGATCATTAAACTCCATGCCAGTAGCACAAAACCTTAAATTTCAATGGTGTAATCCCTTTATGTCACATAAGTAGAGGTGCCCACTAAAGACTTTAAATTAGAGTTTGGATTCAATCAACTCTTCAATGAATGGACTAATGACGAGACGACATCATAACATTGAATTTGTAGACATAAATATTTTATGAAGTTCAGAAATATTTCCCCTTTTTGTCTGAAAAGACAGAAAAGAGGGAGGTTGGTGGGCAGATGACAAGTGAGTTCAAATGTTTGTTGAGTTTACTGAATTATTTCAGAGAAATTAGTTAAGCTAATTGAAAATTAGGGCCTGTTTGAGCCTTTTTTTTTTTTTCAAAAAAATGCATTTTATAATAATATTATGATGGAGAATGTGTGATTAAAAAATAAGAATTTTTTTTTGCATTTGTGTGTAATATTATTTTATTGAAAAATGTGTGGTTGAAATAAGATTAAAACCAATGTTAAAAGAATACATTTTTATGGAACTTTGTGAAAAAGAGCAAAAATTGTTAGGCCCTGTTTGATTGATGGGTTTTTCATGAAAAATGTCACATCTGAGGAAAACGAATTTCATTTTGACCGTTTAATTGCAACGTGAAAATTGAAATCGAATTTCAAAATAAAACCACTTTAAGGTGCATTTTCTTTATTTTCATAAAAAAATGAATTTCTATGGATTTTGTGGATTTTTATTTTTCAACTAATATGGAATTAGAATTCATTTTCACATTTGCCTATCAAACGAACCCTCAGTTTTTTCTCTTCAAATTCAAAATTGTGATGGGTACGATACTTTCGGTAGAAAAGGTAAAAGAACGATGAAGATATAAGTATAAAGAAATAACGTGTGAAGGCATTAGTAATAACAGAATCGGCTATCTCGAATCTAACATCACCTTGTTATGAACTTATAATTGTAATCAAATACGGTATATTAATAAGATTGTGCAGTTAACTAATTTTGAAATTGATTATTGATCTAATAGCAGTCAAATAGTTTGATGAAATAATGAGATTTAAATTACAGAAGTCAATCTGTACATTTCACGATTTCCCCTGGAATAGATCACCTCTTATTTTTCAAGTTAAAATAAAACGTAGTCCCTACAGAATTTATACTCCTCAAATAAAGTGCTTGTAAGCATCTTATAAGCTTAGCCAAACAAGTTATTACAGGCATCATTGCATCCCCTTGGCACACTGGACTTGGTTTTATGGAGTGTTTTTCTTCTTAACACAGAAAGAGATATCGTGCGGCAGTAATTTGCTTCGCTAGACTACCTTCCGTCTTTTCTCGATCGTTTCGAGACGAAACAAAATTTGATTACAAATTATAGAAAACTTGTAACATAAAATTGAGATCAATTGGAATGAAATTGATCATTGATTACTGAAAGTAAGAAATTACAATTGACGAAAGCAGAAAATTACAAATGACTAGTGCAGTGTGCAAACACTAGAAAGTTTGAAAGACTAATACCCCCTATAATAGACTTAACAACAAAAACCCAACTCTTGGGAGTAGACGTTCTTATGTCGAAGAATCTTATTAAACTTTTCTATTTTCTATTTATTTTATAATTGAAATAAACTATTATACGGAATGAAAATTACAACTCAAAATAGACTAATATTCATAATGTGAGGCCGAAATTGGGCAACCTGCGGATGCGATAGGATCACGGGGTTTAAGTGAAACTGCAGTCCGTGACACTTGAAAAGGGAGAAGCAAATAATTCTTACACGCTAATGTTTTTGAGATTCCTTGATTCGAAAGTATAATAAATTTTCGAACAATCATGCTACATGTACAGGGCCTACAGGAGAGTCAAGTGAGGGCCCATGTGGCCGTCCCGGTACAACCATTATAATTCTTTTTCGAAACATTTAATAGTGCACTAATATTTAGCTTATTGAAGATGACACCACGACATTGTTCTAAGAAGCTTGCAACTTCAATCAACGGTTAATAACACCCTACTTCTATCAATTGAACTCGCGTATTGGATACCCCCAAGTCATAGACGAATGTGAGGACAAAATTTTCGCGCAGACTTATCAGTTATGAACGAAATAATTATTGACATGTAGATCACATCTAGACACTTTGTTGTTTGATTTGTTCTACAACGAGACAGTAAATAAAAGACATCTAGGAGACGGATCCACGCTAACAAGTTTTCTTTCTGTAGACGTCCGAGCAATTTTTAAGGTCAGATTAGCATTGTCTGTGGTAATCTTTATTGAATACACAGTTCAAAATCATAATAGTGCAAATTCAACTTGGCTGTTTTCTTTTACAACTCTCGTTTTCTGACCAACAAGGTTGAAACGAAAACGAATGGAGCAGAAGAAACCCTCTCACCACAAGTTTAGACTTTCCCAAGATCACCCATCGCCCATTCCAACAACTATGTCATACTACTTAAGGAGGAGAACGGGCACAGGTGAGGGACACAAACGAAGAACTGCCTAAAGTAACAATGTAGCTGAAAATTTACCAAATTATTATCCAAAATTGCATCGATCTCTACTTCGAGTAAATAAACTAATGGCTTAAAATCATCATCTGCCTCTATTAGTGCTATATGTATCAATTTTCCAAGTTTAAATAATATTCAATTGCAAAGGATTAAATATGATGGGGTTCCTTGTACTAAGATACGTACCACTTAGCCAGCTCAAAAATCACAGTGTGAGGCCGCTCCGACCCATTCATTAATTTGGAAAATGGTCTCCTTTAGGTTCATGAACACTTGTTCAAAACATGTAGAGCACCTCGAAACCATCACCATAAAATCTAAAATCCCGAACTTCCAACATTCACTCATATAATTGGACAAAAAGAGAAGATATCATAAGCATCAAACAAGTTACAGTAAAGTCGAAATTTATGTTCTAGTCGAAAACTTACTGACAAAAGGAAATGCCTGCACCGTCATCTGTATAACAATGTTGGAATAAACAGAATCTCAGAATGATAACACGATAGTCATAGTTTGCAAGTGTGGAAACTCTCTTTCACAAAGAAAATGACAAAAACAAGGCATCCAGGTTCAGCAATCACTCGGGTCCAGCAAATTTACTCATCATTTTCGCAATAATTGGAGCCACTTTAGGATTTGCTTGATGCTTGGCCAAGTTAGCAGGGTTCTTCATTACTGCAGAACAGTTGAGCAAGATCAGATATTGGAAAACTGTAATGACTATTCTTCTCTAATGCATAAGATATCGGTTCAAGTACAAAACAGCATTCTTCCATAAACCCTAAATTTACTGAGTATAAAAGAAATTAATAATTTACATCCCTAATGCAAAAAGGTTGCATTTTTTTATGAACAGAACCAGAACCCATAGACAAATCAGACGTTACATTAGCGCGCGCATCTCTCTTTGTTCTACTTTGCTTACCTCCCTAATTATGCAACAGCAATTGAGCCAGGCCCACATAATATAATGTGCTAAATTATGTTTAAATCAGCAGTCATTAAGCATAGGGTAGTGAATCACTTGATCTTTATATCCTGCGAGGCTAAGATTATCCAGATCCTTTAATCATCAAATTCTCCTCAGAATGTAAATTATGCTGGTCCACTTAACTTATCACTGCAAGATGAAGAAAATGAGATATTAAGGTTGTGGACCCCTTGTAACCTATTCAAGTTTGGGGCTTGGAATGATATGATAGCCAGGGACCCTAAATTGCATGGTGAAAGCTTTTAATTGTAGAAGAATTTTCCACAAGGAAACTTTATCACATACAAAATGCTGCCATTTTTATGATTGTTCCCTTTCAACAGTACTTTAGGCTAAATTGGCAGACTAACTAAGAATTTTATGGCAACAATATCAAGGGAGTGAAACTTGAAGAGCGAATTCATTAATTTATTTTTTTGTCGATGTGCGTCGACTCCTCTTCTTCAGTCACCCCTCTTCCCCACACATCCAAGTGCAACATGCAGCACCTTTGGCACAACTAGTGTCCACAACTCAACCTTCAACTTTAGTGAAGGTACTATCTAGATGTATAACCAGCACGCATAAAGAATACCTCTTACAGGGCAAACAGATATTTTATCTGCAACTTAAAATTCAAAAATTTCTGGTGTGTCTAGGTATAAAAATACATAAAGACAGACGAGTATGGGGGTCGAAGATGCAAAGAAACAATTGGCTGGGGCTCATGAATAGTATCCTAAATGCTAAATCCACATTTACTTTATCATCTATTAACAGAATTACAGGAAAAAATTTCTGGTCAATACTAAGTAAATATTGGCTGGTAGCCATCTTAGTGACCAGCTATTAGAAGAGGAGGAGAACAAGGAAAACAATGTTAGAAGGGACGAAAAAGAAAGAATCAGCACCATTAAGAGGACATCACGTAACCATTTTAAATTTGTAACTCATTTTCCAAGGGAGTTGAAAGCGTGTATAATTATTTTTACACTGCTGGTATCCAGAATCCTATTAGTACACACACTGACATTAATTTAAGTTAACCAAGTATTTTTACTAAACTGTTCTATTGTTAAAGAGAGTTTAAACTGCTGTCGAAAAAATAATTCACAGTGCAATCAAAATTTAATCCCCAGTTTGTCTCCCTTTAAAACGAATTCTTTAATTTTCATACTCATTTTCAACCACACATTTACATAATAAAATACTTTGCACGTAAACCCAAAACTTTTCCTACTTTCTAACAACACATTCTCCAAAAAAATCACTATTCAAAACTCCATTTTTCCAAAATAATGGAAATCAAACAGGGGCTAAGAGACATGGACCATTAACAATAATCCGTTTCTGGCTGTCACTGAAAGTCCAAACCCAATTGTTCTCCAAAGATAATAAAATCTAAATGTTAAAATTTTACAACTCATGAAAATAAACATCACACGCATCATCATTCTACACACTAAAGCATGCTCAAAATCCGACTCTGTAATTGTCCATTTTCTTTCTCCAACAATATTAGCAAGTGAAGTACTAGAGTGGGGCAGTGAAATATGTTTACAAAACTTATCTATTCCACAACAGAAAGGAAGCCTTTCCATTCACAAGTTCCAAAAAGTTGGCAATTACAAATCATTTCATAATAACTTAAATGGCGTGTCTTTCTTGAAAGAACAGCCAGCAATTGTAAATAAAAAAATGGCTAAAACAGCTAATTGAGGAAGAGCTGCGTCAACACATTGAAAACTAAGTATACGCATACGTAGAAACGGTTAAATTTGGAATCACATACCATCTTGAAAGGCTGCCATAACTTCTGGATCACTGAATGCCGCCATCAATTCAGGATCCTGCCTCAGTCAACAAACCAATAGTTAATTTTTAACTATAAAACAAACAAATAATCAACAACTATGACCATTACACTGAATATGAAAAAGAAATAACTTCATTGTATTATCAGCACTAGACAATCTGTAGACTATATGCTTGGTTTGAACACACTCATAGGAAAATAGGAAAAATACTTACGTTAAGTATTTTGCTGTAATCTACATTCCCAGGCATACCGCCAGGTGAGCTCCCAGGGAAACCTCCAGGCATACCTCCTGGCATTCCACCAGGCATGCCACCAGGGAAACCTCCAGGCATTCCACCAGGCATGCCTCCAGGGAAACCTCCAGGCATGCCTCCAGGCATTCCACCAGGAAAACCTCCAGGCATGCCACCTGGAAAACCTCCAGGCATTCCACCTGGCATACCTCCAGGTCTTCTGCTGGATGATGACTGTTCTTTCTTCTTAGCCTTTTCATATGCAGCCTATAATAGAATGCAAAACAGGAAATCAGATTCCATTTACAGACACGCGCAATTACAAAGGCAAGGGAAAGGGCAAACAAGCTTTACCTGAGCTTCAGCTCGGCGACGCTGACGCTCACGCTCAATCTTACGGTCTTCTCGCTCTTTGCGCAGCCTGTCATATTTTCTGCGGTGTTCCTCAATTTTGTGGGCATTGGGTTCAACCTATTGCCAATAATACATCCAATAAAATCTGACCTTAAGGGTGTGTTTGATGGATATTATTGAGAAAAGAATGTATTTTAAATAGTGATATGATGAGAAATATGTGGTTAAAAAGTAAGAAAAAGTTATTGATGTGATGAAAAATATTATTTTATTGAAAAATGTGTGGTTGAAAATGAGTTTTGAAAGAATGTGTGTCAAACATGGACGAAAGTGTTGATTTTTTAATAAAAGTAACTTACAGTTGCTGTTAGAATGCTACTTCAAATTATAGAGTGTGTTTGATGGATATTATTGAGGAAATAATGTATTTTAAATAGTGATATGATGAGAAATATGTGGTTAAAAAGTAAGAAAAAGTTATTGATGTGATGGAAAATATTATTTTATTGAAGAATGTATGATTGAAATTGAGTTTTGAAAGAATGTGAGTCAAACAGGGGCTAAATAAACCACTAAAAGAGGGGGGGGGAGACCTTACTATGAGAAAAACTGCAGGAAAAATATGCTACACAAATATGATGCTAAAAGCCTTACTTTCTTAAGTACAGCACTAATTTCCTCATCGTAGTCCAGCTTTGAAGCCAAGTGAAGATCCTTTGCAGCCTCTTCCCACTGGCCAAGCATTGCTCGAGCCATGCCTCGGGATTTGTACCCTTTCGCAGAATCTGGATTGATCTGTGATAAATCATTATATCTGTGAGTCCTGGTAACAGCAAACAGCATGCATTGCAAGTTTCTATGTTACATCAAGACCAAACTAAAACCAAGAAACTTAAGGTTCCAGAAATTTGTGGCGACGATGCAGGTGCGAGGATCAAAAACCCTGCTCTTGGATGGCCCCATAATAGTTCTTGCAAGAAATGCTGCTTAGTCGGGAGTATGAGCTATCTAACCAGAAAATAACTGGTAGCTACATTTTATTTTAATTTTTTGAGAAGTATATGAAGATGAGAGTCCCAATATAGAAAATCATGCAAGAAATTGTACTCGAAGATGTTTATATTCTACATAATTATACCTTCACATTTTAAATTTGTATAAAATGCATGGAAATAGTAATGATGGCCTCAGTTTTTTATGGTAAAAGGCATCTGAGAATAAGTTTATTGCACAAAACACATTGCTAATATTGGCTGACACGAAGCAATTTAGTTCATAAAAGGGCAAATTTAGAAACATGTGACAACCTCAAGAGCAGCATTGGCATCCCGAACAGCAGCATTTGGTTTCTTCATTTTGATGTACACGGTAGCTATAGCACATAAACCATCAAATTCACACATTAGATGAGCAAATATGAAATGCCCAAGTTTTTTAAAAGAGACATATATGAACAATGTATAATATTTAAAAACCAAAAAATTTACCTCGGGTTCCATACATAATAGCTGAGGTAGGATTAAGCAGAATTGCTTTAGTAAGATGCTCAATTGCTTCTTCAAGCTTACCTGATCAATGCAAAACCTTTTTAACACATTACACCTATATACATACAGCTAACAATTTCTTTTGTGAATATGTATACTAACTAGTATGCACGTTACCTTCAGAAATTGCTTCCATAGCCTGAATTTTAGCCTCTTGAGAAGCATCTCGGTTTTCTTCAGTAACTTCAATGCTCGGGTCTCCCATCTATAAGTTTCAATGTCAACTTATTTACTACCAGAAACATCACAACCTTAATCAAATTGAAAACAAAACAGAAAATGTTGCTTTATCAGACCTTCTGTGGGGGTTCATTATCAGGCTCCACAACGTCAGTCTCATCTAGTTCAATGTCAGACTCAATTATCTCAGGCTCTTCTTCTTCATCGTACTTAGGGTGAACCTCCTCCTCTATATCATCCAGATCCTCATCGCTCTCATCCATAGCACGAGACTTTGTATTCCATTGCATAATACACAATTCAAAACTCAAATTCCATATAAAAAGAAGATGCAAAATAAGCAAAATATTTGCATTTATAACATAAAAAATTTCAACCCCTAAACTATAGTGGAAAAATCTATTTAATCCGTTACCACCTTCAGAAAACAACAGCATTGAAACGACCACAGCTTTAAAACTCAATTTCATGATTAATAGAGGAAAATAGTTTCATATTCTCTTTTCAGAGCTTTTGGCCCTGAGCATTACGAAGCTAATGAAACTGATTCTTTCTTATTCTTAGATCGAACACATGAGAACAAATATTAAAGACTAAAACCAAATTCTGTAAAGAAATAAAATTACCGCTTTGTAACTCCCGGCGTCGCTCGCAGAAGAAGGAATCTTCCCTCCAAGACTGAAAAATTGAAAATAAAAAATTCATAAGAAACCCAGAAAAGAAAACCCTACATACATCATTGCAACTCATTAAAATAAAACAAGGATTTTCTTATCTGAACACAAAAATATATACAAATATATATACCTTTCGATGTATTCACGGAAGAAGGAGAGGGAGGGATCGGAGAGGACAGATGGATCGGCCTTGCACTGGTCGACGAATTGTTTCAGTTGGGTAACCCTCGATGCATCCATTGCACCACTTAGGTTCTGTTACTAAGTTTGAGTTTGAGTTTGAGTTTGAGTAGGGTTTACAGAGAAAATTCTACAGCGAAAATTATCGACGAAATGGAGTAGCGTACTGTTGACCTATAGTCTAGCCCTTTCTACTTTCTAGTAGCTTCTATTCGGATAATCATTTTATTCCACTATCTTATCTTTAGCCACTGTTTGGTAAAGATTAAAATTAAATTTTTTTTTTTATAAAATTTGATTAAATGTATAGTTATAATTAATTATTGACTTAAATTTGATATTTTAATTGAATTTTAATTCAAATCAACAAGGGCTTAATAACTTTCCTACTTTTTACCTATTTGTTTGGAAAAATTATAAATTTTTAAAATCATAAATTGATAAAATTGAACAGTGAATAAGTAGATAGCAGTATGGATCCTACGAAATTATAAATTGATAGAGTTGGGGTGGATAATTGGCTTTGTTGTGATTATAAGAAAAACAGTTCTAGGTTTTAGTTGGTTAAATTTTATTAACTATTTAATTGGCCAAATTTCAATTTTGATTATAAATTTTATGGGTTTCATAAGCTTCAACAATTTTTAATTATATATTTCATCAACTTTAATCAAAAGTTTTATCAAATAACCCCTTGTATTGAAGAAATGAATATGCAATAACTAATTGTGTATTTGGTTGAGTTTTGTTTGGGAATTGATGTATGTTTTAAGATCAGTTATTGAACAAAAGTGCTCTCTTATTGGGTCAAATACAATTAACCAGGAATGGATCCATGATCGAATTATAAAACGGGCTAATACATATTAAAAAAAATTACATATGATTTTTTTTTATAATTTTTTTTCTACCTAAAAAAATTTAGTGGGTTGGTGACTGGACCGAGCTACAGCTCGACCCTGTCCCCCTACATCCGTCCCTAACAATAACTAAGTCATTATTTAGTTTGGCTAAAAAAATAAAAAAAATAGTAAATTTAATGAAATGTATGATTGAAAAATTTGATAAAAATTGTGTAGATCTCATAAAATATGTTATCGAAATAGGTTTCAAAAAAAATGATTTTTAAAAAATAAGTCAAAGAGAGGCGAAAATGAGTATTAATTATAATAATTTTTTTTAGGCTAAAATGAGTACTGATTACAATGATGTTCTTTTATATAATTATTATATATTATCTATAACATATTTTCTAGTCTATAAACTATTGATGCTACTATTTATATTCATAGTTATTTTAAACTCAAAATTTATAAAATTAGAATAACAATGAATGCTCAATCCTAACAAACATATTACTACTA
>CAIGRB010100199.1:19315-45176 GCA_903798255.1 Fraxinus quadrangulata
CACCAAAAGATCCAAAATTTCAATATTTTTCAGGTGAAAAATTATATTAATCAAACACAATTAATTGACAATTCTTAATAAAATGAATTTTAGGTAATTTAATTTCCTAAAATTCATTTTCTTTCCACCCAAATTTCATCCTTACAATCAAACCGATCCTAAAAGCAATCTCAATGGGGACAAATTCGGTGCCATGTAGATCCACCTGCGATTAAAGTGATTTAGGTTTTGAATTATATATGTTGTGTTTTGAAATCATATCAAACTACTTAGAAAAGTAAAAAATGGTCTTGGCAATTTTTATTTTTTTCGAATTATAAGCAAAAAAATTGATCGATATACTAATCAATATCATTTATTTATTCCATTATAGCTTACACAATTTAGACAATTTACTGTAACTATTAATCCTTGTGTTTGTCCATTGCTAATTTTGCCCTTTAAAATGTGCATAAATAATTCACATACTGTGATAAAAAAGAGTGAAAATGACTTTTTTCAATTCACAACCCGTTTCAACCATCAAATTTACACAACCAAAGCAGCTTCATGTCTTAGTATGTGTGGCCTTTGATTTGATGGGAAAATCGATTCTTGAAGAAAATAGCGCGCCTAGAGGCTTAGCCCTTTATTTGAGCTCCACTTTTTTAAGAATAAATTTTATAATTTTAAAAGAATGTGTAATGTCTTTCAATTTCAAAATCAGACCTAGTTAAAATTGAACTTCATCAACCTTCTCTCCCTCACCGCTCTTTCCTACCTGATTTGGTTGGATTTTCAATTTTCATATGTAATTTTATATATTCAAAAATGAATTTGATGTGGTTAAAAGAGGTGGTGGTGCTAGTGTTTTGATCTTAGATTGGATCAGGTTTGTAGTGCATGGGATTAGTATTTGTTCTATTGGTGGTGGTGTTTGGAATTAAGGAAGACAACGAGTGAAGGTTGGTTGGAGCTACCCTCCCAATTCTTGTCCTGCCGGCGAGTTTTAAGAGTTGGGACGGGGTCCCTTTTACTTGCCCGTTTACATATTTGTTTAATATTTTTTAGTTTTTAAAATGTGTTCAAATTATAAAAATAAAGTAAAAATAATAATAATTAGGGCAGAACAATACTGGACAAGAGGGGTTTGCTATTTGGTCATCCCTAATTGGGATTTGCCAGAACGGTGGTGATGGTGGGTGGCATCGATGGAGGTGTTCATGGAGCTGAAAGAAGTGGTTATCAGTGGTAATAGGCATCACAATTAGTGGTGGCGATGACGATCAATAACGTATATCTTTATGTTAACATGTATGCTACAAATGTAACACAACATTCCTTAACAAAAGAAAAATGAATAATATTTTTCGAATATACCTTTGGATGTATTCACGGAAGAAGGAGAGTGAGGGATAAGAGAGGATAGATGGGCTGGCCTTGCACATCTCTATGAATTGTTCCATGAGGGCAACCTTCGATGCATCCATTGCACCGCTTAGGTTTTGCTACTGATTTGCAATTTCATAAAATTAACAGAGGAATTGGAGTACTTATAGTGTAACCCCTTTCTACTTTCTAGTAACTTCTATTCTTATCATCATTTATTTATTTAATTTTACTTTATTTTATTCCTTTCTTCTAAAAATTGCTTCCACCCTACCTTATCTTTAATAACTTTTCCACTTTTATTTTTAAACCTTATCATTTCAGTAATTGTCCTTTCACGTTATAGCATTTGTAATAACTCGACTAAATTGTAATGTGAACATAATGTAAAACAAAAGTAATAATATTTACCTAAAAATTGACAGCGGATCAAAATTGGAAATGTCTTGTCAAAATTGTTAGGCTTTGTTTGGTATTTCTATTATTTTAGGATAATCAACTTTAGCTATGTTGGAGAAAAAATCATGTGCAGAAAATTTTTAGTCAAGTGTTGAGTAAATTTTTTGTTTCAAAATTCGTATATCTTTCAAAATCAACATAGAATTTGGTAAACAAAAGAAATTGTCTTCCTCATCATGATAAATTGGAAAGTTTTCTCACTTGTTCAATTCTTTCTTGTGTATTTTAGATTAGCCTTCTGTTGTCAGACAGTGATAATACAAGACAATTTGCAGAAAAGATTTATAAAAAAGTTACCTCAATCAATTTTTTCAAAAAAAAAAAAATTCTTAATCAGATAAAACACTTTTAAAAATTTATGTAAATATATTAAAAAATAGTTTATTAATTTTCAAAAAACTTTTGACTTTTCGAAAATCCTGCCAAATAAACTTGTTTTGTACAAATTTAGCTTAAGATAATAAATGGGACATATTAACTTGTGGGAATTTAGCTCAAGACCGTAAATGAGACACATCGTAAAGTTTAGGTCCTGCTTTCGCACTTTCGCTTTTACCTTTTCCTTTTTCATCATAATAGGAACATTTAGGGGCCGTTCTCTTTGTATTTCAGTTTTGTATTTTGAGTTTTGAATTCATTTTGAGTTTTGTATTTTGGGGTGTATTTTGAGATTGTTAAAAATGTGTTCTTTTTTACATTTTCAAAAATTGTTTTCGAAAATAAAAAAAGGAAAACGTGTTCTCTCTCTCTCTCTCTCTCTCATCCCCTCTCTCTCTTTCTCTATATTCTTTGTTTCCCTTATTTTCAAATTTGTTTTCCTTATTTTCAAGTTTTTCGTGGAATTGGCTTGAAAACTTCTAAAACGATGATTTTATTGTTTTGTGTACAAATTTTTTTTCGTTTTCAAAAACGTGTTTTCGAAAATAGGAAAGAGAACNCTCATTCGTGCACACAAGTCGCGTCTGTACAAGTTCAAGGCTCGAAGGCCAAGTCGGTCCAAGATTTACACCCCTTTGCGGGCGCGTTTGCCATGTAGGAGTCTCTATGCAACAAATGATTACACCTTACAAATTATTAACCATATATAAATTGGTCCACAAACACATTTCTACCATATGTGGGATAACTATTTAAGTTTTTCCACATTGCCACATTTCTTTTCCTTTTTTCAATGTAGGATGGCACTATTTATAGTTCTCATATATTCTCATTTTTCTATTTCTAATAAATGTGGGATTGTAATCACTTTTAAGGCTCCTCTTCAAATCTCAACTTTCAATCAATGTAAAATTAATTTCACATATACAAGTGAAAATCTATTTACCAATCAATATATTTTCCAACAATTAAAACAAAAGCTACATTAAAACATTTCTTAAAAGATTCAATTTGACAAGGAAAACTCATTTTATTATGCAATCATTGGTCATTTCAAACTTAGTTTTCAAAAATGTACAAATTAATAAAAAGGAAAGTTTGCGGTTTCCGTACAATGAGGATAGTAATTGTTTCTAATAGTCAAAATGCTATTTATCTCTTCAAGAACTCGACATTTAGATTATGAACTCATGAAGTTAAGTGTTCCATGAATCTATAGTAAACTTAACGTTCTTATTTGCTTGTTGACAGGTTTGAATGTGGATGTCAAGTGAGTGGCACATTTATATCATGAATCATTAGATAAATGATGTACTTGAAGCGAAGAAATTGAAACTACAGAAAATTAACAATTTTGAGAATGAATTAAGATAAAGATAGGTTGATGAAATCATTGTCTAACCACAAACTTTAAACTCGTACAATAAGTAGGATTGGATGGATCCCATGAGATAACATTAAGGTAGGGAGGGAGGAATATTTGTTAGGTTCTTCCTCGTTGGTAGATTGGTGAAGCCCACAAATATTAATGAGAACGAAAGTTTCACAAAAAAATAATCGAGTCAAAATACTGTATTAACTTTTTTTTTTCTCTGTTTATAAAAATACAGTTTCTTATTATTGTTTTATCGTGTAATGTGTTGTGTTTCATATATTGCCCTGTCTATATTCAACATCGTAGTCACTATTGCGGCCACCACGACAACCAATTGTAATTTATGATATTATATCTGCGTCACCACAATCTGCACCCCTCCTATCATAACCAACATTTGTGTTACTGTCATACCACCCCACCAACGGACCACCACTGTCTGCCTCCTCCATAAACCATCACCACAACGACCAAATCTTACAATGTCACCATCGCTATCATATCTAAAACCATCACCATCTCTACCATGAATCGCGCACAAAAAATCGTCCACAACCATATGATTCGATACCCAAAACACGAGTATGCTAAACCCTAACCACCGCTTCTCTCACCAACGTGTGCCACCATCGTTGTCACTCGCCGCCTCCTCTATATATGAAATCATAACCATCTCTACTAGAAGTCACCCACCCAAAACCATACCACATAGAACCGAAACCACAACCAACCAAACCCTAGCCATCGCCGCTCTCACTGTCACATTGAACCAACACTAACGTCTACCATCCCAACATCTGACCTTCGCCACCGAAGCACTAGGCTCGGTAATCGAACCATCAAGTCATAGTTTTGCTCTTCCATATGTGGTTAAAAACTCAATATTTTAGAAATTTAAAAGACTAAACAATAAAATTATAATTTTCAGCAACTGTCTCGCTTACAAAGGTGAAAAGCTCAGTAACCAAGTATAGAAAACAAAGTAAAAAAGATGTCAAAAGAAGTAAAGAAACGGAAGGGAGATTTATTAGATGATTAAGGCTAAATATTGTCAGATTTGGCTCAAATTTCACATGATGAATTCCAATAACACATTCTACAATCTTGTCGATTTCTTTTTACTGTTGGCTCTTCATTGAGTAAGATATAAACCTTTGTTTTCTATCTTTATTTTCCCTGACAGTTTACCATATAACTAATAGATAATGTACAAAAACAGACATACATTAATAATCATGTAATCATACAAGGTGAAATAGATAATTAAATTTAACAGAAAGTCTCGATATGTTACCAATCCCGAATAATTTCACACAATAAATTACCATCCATACAAATAAATGTAACAAGCATATATAAATAATCTATCTGATCCCAGTAGCTAGGTGCTGTTTATTACTCGTGTAGAAATGGGGCTTCAATATAGTTATCTAATGAAACATCACAATGGCCGAAAGCAAGAATAAGCTTGGGACTCCCACAGATGAAATACTTTTGCCCACACCATTGCCATCATTTCCACCAGGTACCCCTGCCAAAAAATAATTCAAAATGTAAAACGTAGCCAAAAGGCTTTTTGGGCAACAACACGATGGGGTATTCGTGATATTTCATCATTTTACAATGACCTAGTGTTCTTCGACCATTGCATTACAACTCAAGTTGACTCAATGCGGGTTAATTTAATTATATTATTAATCGTCTAATGAATTAATAAATCAATAATTGAGGCGTAGATGAGGACGTTACCTGGAGGTGGCACAGCAGATGAAGTTGGAGACGAAGCTTCTGCACAAGATTTAAACCGAAACAAAAATTAGCGAATGCAATTTCACTTAACGACGTGTGTGGCAGAGAAAATTGAAAAATATCGAACGATATCATAAAAGGGTAAAAATTTCGTTTACTTTGTTCTCCTACGTACCAAACAGACCCTAAAAATCAAGAAAAGTGTTTTCTTCCCCTACCTACGCCACCCACCCAACAGAAAATATAAATAGAAATTAATTTATACCCAAAAAAATTTGCACAAAATTCAACAAATCAGATCTCGAAATCAACGTCGAAATTCGAAACCCAGTACCTTTGCATTTGCTGGTATCGGCGGAGAGATTACAGTGTTTCGGCAACTCGAGAGCTTGAGTGATATTAATACCAGGCAGCATGCTCGGATTGTTGTAAAGGTTACACAGGCAAGGTAGTTGAGTAGACACCACTTCTTTGATTGCATTACAGCATGCGGGTGCTGGATTTGTGGAATTTAAGTAATCTGCACATGAGACTAACTTGAAAGCACAATCTGCCTGCCCCTCCGCCGTTCTGGTGGTGATCACTAGCAGCGCCACTATGAACGCCGCCGTGGTGAAGCCGGATTTGGTGGAGGAAATCATTTTCTGATCGGGTTTTTTACTAGTGTTGGTCAGGGTCAGATATTTCTGCTCCTGTTTGTTGGAGATGTTCTTTGCTTTTGGTTGGGTAGTAAATTTATTTATAAACAGAATTTATTTCACTTAACGGTCTTGAAGTTCAAGAAAATTTTGAATTGGTCACTGAAGTATATTTTTGACTCATTTAGTCACTAGAGTTAAAAAATGTTACATAATTGGTTATTTCATCATCCTAATTAACGCCATGTCTGACTTATTAACGGTTAAACCTCCACTTATATTAACAATCATTAAGGCAATTCATCCCTTCCAACTAGTCTCCAATCGGGACGTTTACTGTTAATGATGAAAAAAAGTTAGGATTAAAAGAAGTGATTTGAAATGATTTTGTGTTTTATTTGATGATACGATGATTATTAGTCGATTTTTTATGACGAGCTAAAAAAGTGATCAATTATGTAATATTATTTGACTTTAATGACTTAGTCTCTGTTTGAGTCACATTAAAATTTTCATTTTCATTTTTCGACTCATTTTTAATTCACATTTTTTCAATAAAATAATATTTTTCATCACATCAACAATTTTTCCTTCTTTTTCAATCACGCATTCTCCATCAATCTATTATTTCAAAATACATTCTTCCAAATAACGTGACTCTAATATGTGACAAAAAATTTTGTGACCAATTTGAAATTTCAATCAAACTTTTCAGTGTGATCTATGTGAAATCAACTCTTAAATGGTATGTGAATTTGTGACATTTGTTTATGAAGTTAATTATTTGAATTGGACAACCTGGAATGATTTGGAGTTGGTTCGACCGTTGGGGTATGATTAATATAAGAGAAAAAAACAAAGATTTAAGTTTTCAAATTGGAAATTGTGTCTAATGTTTATTTAACCAAAAATCAAGTAATAATTCAACTTATAAATAATAACATAAAATTAAATTAATGTGAAATAATACTTGTACATTAGGGTGCCATAAGGGTGCTCATAATGGATATCCAGTACCACCCTATTGGTGGTTGGATTAAATTTTTGTTGGATTTGTTGGTTTTTGGAGTGGTTGTGATTTTTCACATTTCGGTGTTGGGGTAGATTTTGTTGGCGGTGGCGTGTCATGTCGGTGTCGGTGGTGGAGGTGTGAGAAGAAGAGAGTTTGTGACCAATTATTTAGGTATTTGTAATCAACTATTTGATTGATTTGTGATCAAGTATTGGTGGTGGATTGAGATCGGAGTTGGGAGTGGGATATTTGGCATATGTGATCAATTATTTGGTTAATTTATGATGAACTATTTGGTACTTTGTGATCAATCATTTAATTGTGACCTAAAAATTATATAATTTGTGATTGAAAAATAATTTGTGATCAACTAATTTGAAAATTTGTGACCGATGAATAAACTATGATCTATAAATGTTTTGATTTGTAACCGTGAAATAATTTGTGACCAATTAATTTAATAATATGTAACAAATAAATAAGTTGTGACTAAGTACGTAATTGTGACAATTGATTGTATAATTGTGATTTTAATATATTTAATTAATAAAATATATTTATTTATCACCCGAGTTTTGAATTTTGAAACATAAAACCTGGAAATTGAATTAGTTATAATTAATATCCGACTTGTGAATTTCTCCTTTTATATTTCCTTTGTTTGGTACCCATTATTTTGAAAGTATATTTTTATTTATCTTATTTTTAACTACACATTTTTCAATAAAATAGTATTACATACAAATTTAATTTTTTTTTATTTTTTAACCACATATTATCTATCAAAATACTATTTCAAAATGTATTTTTGACCAAAAATAAAAAAAATAAGGCTCAAACAAGCACTTAAAATAAGGCAACGAAATAGAATCGTACTTAAAGACGAAAGTTAAATAATACGGATTAAGATAATACCATAATTATGTGGATTCTTAACTAATTTTCAGCAAGATTTGAATTTTCAACATTATATTTTATTTCATAATGCTAAAATTATGTCTTTCAAAAAATCATGTAATCGATAAATAAAATCAATTAATCTAGGTGTATAAACTTTACAAAATAAGTGTTGACAAGATTTAGGCAATTAATTTTTGAAATGATTCAACTTAAATGTTGCCAACCCATAATTTGTAAATTAATTTTGTCAACTTAATTTGTACACATAGCATGATTCAAATAAGATATTGTTTCGATTATAAAACAAATAAAAAAGAAAAGAATGGCCAAAGAAAAGTAAAAAGTATATTTGGTACGAATTCTCCTCAGTCGTTGCCTCCTCCCTTTCTTCTTCTTCACGCTTTCCTGACTTTCAAAGCTACTTTTTCTAAAACAGATATCTTCATTTAATTAATTATAATTTATTTTTAATCGTAGTCTTCTTTCTAATTAAAATATCTCACAGTGTATCAATTACGTGACTGCTTAATAGACATGGTTGAATATTTCCTGTCCTAATTCCTACAAAAGTTACGATTTGACAATTCAAGTTCAAAGAAAATTTGTGTAGAAGGAATAAATTTCAACTTATATTCATACATAGGTTAAAGACCTTATACTATTCCTCCATGATATTATTTTAGAGAGTGCTTCCACTTCCCTTTTTCTAGTTTAAAATAGACACGTAATTGAAATGCTGAACATTCTTATTACAATTAATCTCCACGTACATAGTTTATTTTTTCAGGGGCTTATCAGAATACTCTCATGGGTGGACCCCACCATGTATTCAAAAAAAAATTATGCATGAGACTCACATGTGTGAGTGTCTTGTAAGTGATCTGTGAAATTTTTCTGTACGTGAAGCATAATTTTTAATCCTCGTAATTATTAGGTCATAAATTTTTAGCCGTCAACGTTCACCCAGCCTCCATAGAATAGACGACACGACATCAATATTAAAATTGTGGGGTGCATTCTAGGAAACTGGTGTTCCATTCATATATTTACCTGTTAGCAAAGTATATTATAAGAATATTCAAATATGATTACGTTAAATTCAACTTAAATAAATTATAAGAACGTAGTTACACAGGGTTAGGCATTAGGCGACTCATTATATGAGATCTTTAAACGTAAATTTTTTTATAATCGTTAAAAATATTTAAATAATTATATATCTATATTTTAAGCGAAGATTCGGTATAATTCAAAAGATAGGGAAAAAATTATCTCGACAGCTCAAAAGACTAGGATAATATAATTTTTAACACAATATCCCGTTAATTGAAAAATATTATTAGAGTGTAAATAATAATCTCTAAAATTATTAATCGGGAAATATATATTTTTAGAAGATAATGTGAAGAATTTGGATTATTTCATGATGAGAAACAAAGTAAATTCTCATGATATTGATTCGAGAGCCTTTTAATAAATTTAAGATTTTGAGGAATTAAAGTTTCAAGATCAATAATGTATTTAGACAACATTTGATGCCCTAAGCGGCCATTGTCTAGTTGGCTTTGGCCGATGGCTGGCCGTATAGTTACAACATTATTTTGTTTAATATAAATTAGATGGTTTGTTATATTTTGACTTACTTTTATTTTTCTCTCATTTTCATTTGTATTTTGCCTGTATTAATTACACTTTAATCCATTTAGAAGTGCCTGTATTTTTATTTTTTTTTTGAAACAGATACCTTATACTCCACGCTAAATATGATGAAAGTAACGCATGAATAAAATAAAAAATGTTATATCCCCTTTTAACATTTTCTTAAGAATATACAAAACACGCTTGGAAGATAAAAATGTGGTCAATTGCTTTTATTTAATTAGCCAATAACTAAATATTTATATATTCAGGTAATTATATGGTCACCACGTTCTTCTTTTCTTTTATTACTTTTAAATTGTTTTAGAATTTTCAATCTTTGTTACTTTCATCTCTAATATTAATATAACGCCAAGTAAAATTTTGATTTAATTCATTTTATTAAACATTGATTACTTCCTCTCACAATGATCTTTCTCATGCTAACACTATTTAACTACATATTATTAGCTAAATTAAACAAGATTACAAATAAAATTATATCTGTTTGTTATTGTATTTTAGAAGGATTTTGAAGATATTTTAAATTTTGTTTTTAAATATGTCTAATTTTCTTCATCAATGTTTGAATATTTTTATTTTGTATTTTTTACATTATATTCTTTTCATTAGGAATTTAATCCAGACGAGTGAAATCAAGACTTGGCTGCGGCTGATGATTCAAGTCTTTGATTTATTAGAAGACTTTGGAATTTTAGGAGCTCAATTCTTGTTCCCATTTGGAATTCAACAAAGGCAAGTCCTATATTCACATGTACTATATCAAAATTTTCCTTATATGCTCCAACTCTTCTATGAATGCAATTTTTTCTCCCTTCATTTCAAGTTTCTAAATTCCTTAGGACTTATCTAACACATGCTTAATAAGGTTGATCGAACTACATTAAACAAGATTGAAGAAAATATTTTTCATTCAAGCCATGTTTAATATTATATTGAAGTTACGATGTAGCTAGAATTCTTCAAATCATGTTTGAGCCCATGTTAGAAAGAAAAAGGGAAAAAAAAACCCCACCTCTCATTTGGTGGAAGTAATCCATCTAGTTCAGATAAAGAAATGCTTACGTACCACATAATCTCTAAGAGAATAATAGGTATATTAGAATGAACAAACTTGAAAAGGGTATTCAACCAATCGTACTCTCTTTTGATCTTTCCAATACATATTCGGGGATATTGTTTCAACGACCAAACAAAAAGCGTAGAAGTTTGAAAATGAGGGCTTTTCTCTTTGTTGTCTTGTTAAGGTTGCAAGTCATTGTGTCCATACTGCTTTGATATCTAAAATTCTTTCACATTGTGAAACTTTTTGCTTGAATTGTAAGAGTTGGACTTTCAGACATGAAAACTTTTGGATTTTTTACTTTTCTTTAGGTAAGGAAAAAAATTATTGATAAAATATTTCATAGATGTTGGGTTTTGATACCCAATAAATCTCTGGTAATAATGTTAAACAGTTTAGATTTTATTTCATAGGTCTCGGCCGATGAGTGAAATAACTATCAACACAATCAATTTATAAGCTCAACCCGAAAATAACTTAGGTCATTGGAAGCAACTTAATTAGTTAATATTGCTCATTGGCACTATAACTCTTGGATGATCATTTTAATGTGCTGACCCAATTATCTTAGTATTGACCCATTTGTTGGATGATATTGGCCTAAGTCTTGGTAACCTAAACTAACCTTGATATACCCATTTTCTTCCTGTGTTGGAAACGTGTGTGCTTTGTGAATGCACATAGAGAAACTGTGGCTGCTTCCATCTCCTTCTTTGTGTCTGGTCTTTTATGTGCCTTTGGTGCCCTTTTTGGAAACACCTTCATACTTGTGTTCCTCGTGGGTATATTGGAAGTGACAACCAAGAGTTATAGTATTAGCTGTGGGTTGGAGTATTTGTTTGATTGTGGTTTGATAGTGGTAAGTTGAACTGAGCCCAGATTCTACCAATTGAAGGTCCATTCCACGACAATAGGCTTTTTAATAATTTGGAAACTTAAGATAGAAAAATTCCTTTAATAACTAGTTGTATTTACAATAAAGAAGAATCACAAGAAAATATTTTGCTTGGAAACTTCTTTTGATATGATAAACAATTGACTTAGCTTCTATTAGGGCTAGCTAAAAATTTGATTCTTAGTAGATTTTGATAAATGTTGTGAAAGATGTAATTAAAAAGTTAATAAAAGTTATGAATTTCATAAAATATGTGATTGAAAATGTGTTTGAGAAATATTAAATTTTTAAAAAATTAGGCCAAATACGAATACAATGTAGTAGCATTTGGTTGGGTGTGGACTCCAATGCATGAAACTTTGCCTCACAGTGGCAGTAAAAGATTTTCTACCGTGGCTAAGGTAAAATGAATAATGCTAAATGTACATTTTTTTATTGATATTGTCTTTTACATTGCCTTTGTTTTTTGAAAATTGTGTGACGAAAAATTGTTTTTGCTTTTTAACTGTTCAATAATGTTTTGCCATGTGACACAATGTAAAGAAAGATGTAGAAGATGATGTACATATAACATGATTTAGATAAAATACAATAGAAGATATTTTGGTGTGCACTGCTTATAATTTCAGTTATTGAAATCAGTGACAAAAGGATTGTAAGATTGTTCATAAGGAGGGAAAAAAGTATTATGGTACATATTCAGCCTCGATTTAATGTAGATTAATATATTAAGTTTTTAGAAAGTTTTGATAAAAATTGATGAATTACATTGTTAAAAAGTTGTGAACTTCATCTGTGTGTGATTTATTGACTCAATTTAAAATTTTTATCATATTTTAATGTTCACCAAACACGCTATTGTTTGAGCCCCATTGTTCAAATATTCATTTCAATTATACATTTTTTTAATAAAACATTTTATACGTAAACCTATTTTTTCTACTTTTTAGCTGCACATTTATTACAAAACTCATTTTTTAACATAAAAATGATAAAAATGGAGATCAAACAAGAGCTTGACACATGCAGTTATACTCGCATGTTTGAACAAACACACCGAACTTTGAGTATTATCATGTTTTATTCACCGTACTTTAAATTGCACTCTATTACTCATTGAACTTCACGAAGTTGCACTCTGTTACCCACGAATAAATCCGTTTATAAAGCTTGACTACATGGATGACGGAAATACGTGTGGCAGTTAATTTTGTACAAAAATAAAAATACAAATGCCACATAATATTAAAGTGCAATTCCCGCCTCAGCTAAGCCAAAATGAAAGCGTGAAATCGACCTTAGTTACTCCCCCCAAAAGTCCATATCGTTTATAAACCGTACCCCCAAATCGATTTTGTCCCATAATCCAAGGACCGCAAAAGGAATACGAGGAGAAAGAAGTCGAGGAAATTCCTTGGCCTGTAAAGGGCTGTACAGGAAAAATCAAACTGTAATGGTGATCGAAGATTTTGAAGCAAATGACATTGAAATGCAGAAAAACGAGGCTAATAAAATGACTATATCAACAGTAGCCATTAGCGCATCTACTCCAAAAGTGTAAACCAGACAAGGATGAGAGAGAAAAAAGAAAATGGAAGAAGAGTATAGAGAGAATGCAGGCTATTTTTTATGGCCTTTTCATTTGTGGTTTTTCTATGTCACCATGAGTTTATTTATGTAAACGTTCTTGTATCCTAAATTTGTTTTGAGAGATTCATGAACACAATTCATTGATGGAATCATTCATATCATTCGTGAGATTTGACAATCAAATTTTGGAAAAATATCAATGTTCGTGAATTCAAAATACCTGACTTTCTTAACAATTTGAGAAATGTACTCTTTCGGTCGGGCATTAGGAGAGGTGGACTGCAAGCACATGAAAAGCACAAGAATTGGAGATTCTTAAAATTACACTTGGAAGAGACAACTGAAGAAGATCGGAAAGCTGAAAGGAGACAGCTACAAGAAATATATCGCGAAGTCTAGTGGAGTTGGCTAGACAGCATCTAACTGTAAAAGATCGAGAAGCGGTGGGTACATCCGATTTTGGAGATTACAAAAATTATAATAGCGGGAACTAATGTAATTTGCTATGCTGGAAACGGACTATAATTCATATTGTCTATAGTGGAGGTAATTGACTTGATCTCGGAGTTTTTCCCATATTGAGTTTCTCCGTTAATAATTATTGGTGTTCTTTATTGCTTTCCATATTACAGACTGCAGTATTCAAACATAGAGAAATTGGACGTGTATGCTTAATTATTTAGAAACTATTAAAAATTGACTTGTTGCTTTTAATAAAATAATTCCGCACGTAAGGTCAAACTAATTGCCAATCCAGATAATTTTCACACATCCAAAAAAAAAAAACCCTAAATATTAGCATCTAAACTGCACTTTAAGGTTCAGGCAGACTTCAAAAATAGGTGTACAACAGGCTTCAATGTGCTGATGTCCAAGCAACTTTCCTAGCAT
This sequence comes from Fraxinus quadrangulata, assembly GCA_903798255.1. NCBI lineage: Eukaryota > Viridiplantae > Streptophyta > Magnoliopsida > Lamiales > Oleaceae > Fraxinus > Fraxinus quadrangulata. The sequence continues at coordinate 33,293 of CAIGRB010100199.1, forward strand.
CTGCTCTTGAGCTGGAAGGCTCATTGGCAGTCGTAGGTGTCAATTCATCATCCATTTCTTCAAGATCGATTTGCTCAGTTACAACTTGTATGTCAGACAATGGTCCACCTTGATTACCATCAACAATAGGGACGGAAGCTACTGGCCCATCACTCACCAACTCTCCTAGCATCTTCAAATGCTGAAAGTAATAATTTTTAATGAGTCACTACTAGCACATCAAACTTAAACGAATGCTCAAAACACAGAATAAAGTAAAACTTTGGCCGATGGCTGGCCGTATATAAAATTTTGATTTAATTCATTTTATTAAACATTGATTACTTCCTCTCACAATGATCTTTCTCATGCTAACACTATTTTAACTACATATTATTAGCTAAATTAAACAAGATTACAAATAAAATTATATCTGTTTGTTATTGTATTTTAGAAGGATTTTGAAGATATTTTAATTTTTGTTTTTAAATATGTCTAATTTTCTTCATCAATGTTTGAATATTGTTATTTTGTCTTTTTACATTATATTCTTTTCATTAGGAATTTAATCCAGACGAGTGAAATCAAGACTTGGCTGCGGCTGATGATTCAAGTCTTTGATTTATTAGAAGACTTTGGAATTTTAGGAGCTAAATTCTTGTTCCCATTTGGAATTCAACAAAGGCAAGTCCTATATTCACATGTACTATATCAAAATTTTCCTTATATGCTCCAACTCTTCTATGAATGCAATTTTTTGTCCCTTCATTTCAAGTTTCTAAATTCCTTAGGACCTATCTAACACATGCTTAATAAGGTTGATCGAACTACATTAAACAAGATTGAAGAAAATATTGTTCATTTAAGTCATGTTCAATATTATATTGAAGTTATGATGTAACTAGAATTCTTCAAATCATGTTTGAGCCCATGTTAGAAAGAAAAAGGAAAAAAAAAAAAAAAAAACCACCTCTCATGTAGTGGAAGTAATCCATCTAGTTCAGATAAAGAAATGATTACGTACCACATAATCTCTAAGAGAATAATAGGTATATTAGAATGAACAAACTTAAAAAGGGTATTCAACCAATCGTATTCTCTTTTGATCTTTTCAATACATATTCGGGGATATTATTTCAACGACCAAACAAAAAGCGTAGAAGTTTGAAAATGAGGGCTTCTCTCTTTGTTGTCTTGTTAAGGTTGCAAGTCATTGTGTCCATACCGCTTTGATATCTAAAATTCTTTCACATTGTGAAGCTTTTTGCTTGAATTGTAAGAGTTGGACTTTCAGACATGAAAACTTTTGGATTTTTTACTTTTCTTTAGGTAAGGAAAAAAATTATTGATAAAATATTTCATAGGTGTTGGTTTTTGATACCCAATAAATTTCGGGTAATGATGTTAAACAGTTTAGATTACATTTCATAGGTCTCGACCGATGAGTGAAATAACTATCAACACAATCAATTTATAAGCTTAACCCGAAAACAACTCAGGTCATTGGAAGCAACTTAATTAGTTAATGTTGCTCATTGGCACTATAACTCTTGGATGATCCTTTTAATGTGCTAACCCAATTATCTTAGTGTTGACCCATTTGTTGGATGATATTGGCCTAAGTCTTGGTATTCTAAACTAACCTTGATATACCCATTTTCTTCTTGTGTTGGAAACGTGTGTGCTTTGTGAATGCACATAGAGAAATTGTGGCTGCTTCCATCTCCTTCTTTGTGTCTTGTTTTTTCTGTGCCTTTGGTGCCCTTTTTGGAAACACCATCATACTTGTGTTCCTTGTGGGTATATTGGAAGTGACAACCAAGAGTTATAGTATTAGCTGTGGGTTGGAGTATTTGTTTGATTGTGATTTGATAGTGGTAAGCTGAACTGAGCCCGGATTCTACCAATTGAAGGTCCATTCCGCGACAATAGGCTTTTTAATAATTTGGAAACTTAAGATAGAAAAATTCCTTTAATAACTAGTTGTATTTACAATAAAGAAGAATCACAAGAAAATATTTAGCTTGGAAACTTCTTTTGATATGATAAACAATTAACTTAGCTTCTATTAGGGTTGGGTAAAAATTTGATTCTTAGTAGATTTTGATAAAAGTTGTGAAAGATGTAATTAAAAAGTTAATAAAAGTTATGAATTTCATTAAATATGTGATTGAAAATGCGTTTGAGAAATATTAGGGGCCGTTCTCTTTGTGTTTCAGTTTTGTGTTTTGAGTTTTGAATTCATTTTGAGTTTTGTGTTTTGGGAGTGTATTTTGAGATTGTTAAAAATGTGTTCTTTTTTACATTTTCAAAAACGGTTTTCGAAAATAAAAAAAGGAAAACGTGTTCCCTCTCTCTCATTTTCTCTCTCTCTTTCTCTATGTTCCTTGTTTCCCTTGTTTTCAAGTTTGTTTCCCTTGTTTTCAAATTTTTCGTGGAATTGGCTTNGTTTAGGCTTGAAAACATTCAAAACGTCTATTTTGACGTTTTCCATTTTCTTGCCAATTTTTTTTTATGTTTTCAAAAATTCGTTTTTTAAATTGAAAAAGAGAACGCGTTTTCACTGTTTTGAAAAATCGAAAACAGAAAACGGCCCAAAACGGCCAAAGAGAACAGCCCCTTAATTTTTAAAAGAAATAGGCCAAATACAATACAATGTAGTAGCATTTGGTTGGGTGTGGACTCCAATGCATGAAACTTTGCTTCACACTGGCAGTAAAAGATTTTCTACCGTGGCTAAGGTAAAATGAATAATGCCAAATGTACATTTTTTGATTGATATTGTCTTTTACATTGCCTTGTTTTTTGAAAATTGGGTGCGGAAAAATTGTTTTTGCTTTTTAACTGGTCAATGATGTTTTGCCATGTGACACAATGTAAAGAAAGATGTAAAAGATAATGTACATATAACATAATTGAGATAAAATACAACAGAAGATATTTTGGTGTGCACTGCTTATATTTTCAGTTATTGAAATTAGTGACAAAAGGATTGTAAGATTGTTCATAAGGAGGGAACAAAGTATTATGATACATATTCAGCCTCGATTTAATGTAGATTAATATATTAAGTTTTTAGTAAGTTTTGATAAAAATTGATGAATTACATTGTTAAAAAATTGTGAACTTCACAAAATGTGTGTGATTTGTTGACTCAATTTGAAATTTTTATCAAATTTTAATGTTCACCAAACACGCTATTGTTTGAGCTCCATTGTTCAAATATTCATTTCAATTATACATTATTTTAATAAAACATTTTATACGTAAATCTATTTTTTCTACTTTTTAACTGCACATTTATTATAAAACTCATTTTTTAACATAAAATGATAAATATGAAGATCAAACAAGAGCTTGACACATACAATTATACTCGCATGTTTGAACAAACACACCGAACTTTGAGTATTACCATGTTTTATTCACCGTACTTTAAATTGCACTCCATTACTCATTGAACTTCACGAGGTTGCACTCTGTTACACACGTATAAATCTGTTTATAAAGCTTGACTACATGGATAACGGAAATACGTGTGGCAGTTAAATTTGTACAAAAATAAAAATACAAATACAAATGCCACATAATATTAAAGTGCAATTCCCGCCTCAGCTAAGCCAAAATGAAAGCGTGAAATCGACCTTAGTTACTCCCCCCAAAAGTCCATATCGTTTATAAACCCTACCCCCAAATCGATTTTGTCCCATAATCCAAGGACCGCACAAGGAATACGAGGAGAAAGAAGTTGAGGAAATTCCTTGGCCTGTAAAGGGCTTTACAGGAAAAATCAAACTGTAATGGTGATCGAAGATTTTGAAGCAAATGACATTGAAATGCAGAAAAACGAGGCTAATAAAATGACTATATCAACAGTAGCCATTAGCGCATCTACTCCAAAAGTGTAAACCAGACAAGGATGAGAGAGAAAAAAAGAAAATGGAAGAAGAGTAGAGAGAGAATGCAGGCTATTTTTATGGCCTTTTCATTTGTGGTTTTTCTACGTCACCATGAGTTTATTTATGTAAACGTTCTTGTATCCTAAATTTGTTTTGAGAGATTCATGAACACAATTCATTGATGGAATCATTCATATCATTCGTGAGATTTGACAATCAAGTTTTGGAAAAATATCAAGGTTCGTGAATTCAAAATACCTGACTTTCTTAACAATTTGAGAAATGTACTTTTTCGATCGAGCATTAGGAGAGGTGGACTGCAAGCACATGAAAAGCACAAGAATTGGAGATTCTTGAAATTACACTTGGAAGAGACAACTGAAGAAGATCGGAAAGCTGAAAGGAGACAGCTACAAGAAGTATATCGCGAAATCTAGTGGAGTTGGCTAGACAGCATCTAACTGTAAAAGATCGGGAAGCGGTGGGTACATCAGATTTTGGAGATTACAAAAATTATAATAGCGGGAACTAATGTAATTTGCTATGCTGGAAACGGACTATAATTCATATTGTTTATAGTGGAGGTAATTGACTTGATTTCGAAGTTTTTCCCATATTGAGTTTCTCCGTTAATAATTATTGGTGTTCTTTATTGCTTTCCATATTACAGACTGCAGTATTCAAACATAGAGAAATTGGACGTGTATGCTTAATTATTTAGAAACTATTAAAAATTGACTTGTTGCTTTTAATAAAATAATTCCGCACGTAAGGTCAAACTAATTGCCAATCCAGATAATTTTCACACATCCAAAAAAAAAAAACCCTAAATATTAGCATCTAAACTGCACTTTAAGGTTCAGGCAGACTTCAAAAATAGGTGTACAACAGGCTTCAATGTGCTGATGTCCAAGCAACTTTCCTAGCATCTGCTCTTGAGCTGGAAGGCTCATTGGCAGTCGTAGGTGTCAATTCATCATCCATTTCTTCAAGATCGATTTGCTCAGTTACAACTTGTATGTCAGACAATGGTCCACCTTGATTACCATCAACAATAGGGACGGAAGCTACTGGCCCATCACTCACCAACTCTCCTAGCATCTTCAAATGCTGAAAGTAATAATTTTTAATGAGTCACTACTAGCACATCAAACTTAAACGAATGCTCAAAACACAGAATAAAGTAAAGAAATATATGCAGCTACCAAATTAAATACCAAAGAAACTCCAAGAAATGTTTCAAAAACTACCTCCTTGTGGTCCCTCAATGTGAACGACTTCAACAATCGAGCTTTGCGGTCCTTCTATTGTGGGGCAAAATTGATTTGGGGGTATGGTTTACAAAGAATCTGGGATTTTAATTTTGGAGGAGAAGGTTTTGAATTCACGATTTCAATTGATTTGGGTGAGACTTGTATGGGGAGGGTTACTTTAAATGACATAGCATTTGTTTTATGAGTGGAGAGATTTAACCAGCCACGTGTGAATTCCGTTATCCATGCGGGCAATGGTTAGTAAAGGAAGTTACCCAGTTAGTAATGGAATGCAACTTCATAAAATGGGACCTTTCTCAAAGTTCATGCGTGTGCAAACAATTAACTCCACACAAGCTCTTGTGTATTTCACCAATTTGAAACTAGTGAGGGGTTCGGTTGAAGAGAAGACATTTTGAGATTGAATCCATGGACAACCACAACTAGAAACATCGAAGAAACTTCTAATTTTTAGTTATGAGATTGTTTGAGTAGTGTTTGACATGTTTAATTTGTGAAGGAAAATTAATACTGATTATCTCCTAGCCACTCCCCTATTCTTTCTATGGAAATGATAGAGCGAGAGAGAGAGAGAGAGAGAGAGAGAGAGAGAAAACGGAATCCTGATCCGGTATTGAAAATGATTAGTCTAGTTACAAAGACAAGCAATGAGTCCAAATTTAGTTAAACTTTAGTCCAACCCACCAAGAGACTTTAGTCATTTTGATTGAAATTAATTAGTACCAAAAACTCGCTCTTGTTTCGAATTTGGAGATCTCAAGAAAAATCTCGTTACTAATTAGACTCCTTCATTTATGGGATAAATAAAAAGAGATAGAGAATACGGGTTCTTTTGCTTCTCTATTCAAAATACATCCATCGTTGGAAATTCAAATAGATTACCCGGAAGGAAGACTGAGAGCACCCCAAACGGGGCACATAGCAAGGCTGGAGTTCAAAAGGCGCCTTGAGAAAGATGCCAAGGCAAGGGAAACCTTCGAATGCCATGTTCGTGAAGAGAAAGAGCGCCGCTGAATTCAGAAGTCTTGATAGCTTAAATTTTGATTCAACGAAAGTTATCCAAGCACTTTGGAAATAAAAAAATCACTTTAAAATTAACTTTTACTTATTTTTAAGCTTAGCCAAACATGATTGTATGACATTTTGATGTTGGCATTAGTGTTGGGTGATACCGGATACTGTGGTCAGGCTGTGGAGTATTTTCTTGATCCATTGAAGTTTGAACATTTTAACAGGGACATTACAAAATACTCGGTGTAACACATTTCCAAGAATAACGTATATGTCTACTGTTAAATTAAAAAAAGGACATGCCCACTCACTTTGTCTGTCAATTAGAATTGTGGAATTATTAGGGGCTTGTACTAGTTAGGAAGTCATCCCCGGCTGCAAAAGACTGGACGCTTATTTCATATTGTGTTTCGTTGTATCAGGCACATATATGGTGTGCTAAACAAAGTGTCAGAGTACTGAAAGAATGGATTCCTTTGGAAAGATGGTGAGATGTGATGTTGTAGTAGTGAGAATGGTGCTGTGCTGTTGGATCATGTTACTTGTTTTAAGGTCGGGATAGGGAGAAAAGGAGCAGGAGTTGCGTCTAGGTTACATTCACAACAAGAGGCCTATTATTAACTGAAAATGAGCAAATTTATAGGCAAGTGGAGGACTGACCTCTGATTGGATGTGTGACTTTCAAGAAACTCGATCCTAACAAGAATCTAGTTTGATTATTTTTTCAACACCCGTCCTCCTCCTAGTTGATAGAGATGTTTTTAAATATCAGTATGTGCAAATTGATGTGCCTTTTAAAGCTCGAATCTTGAATACTTGACCAATTTTCAATGTGTTCAAGGAAATTCACCTTGATGAAGCTTAGCACTAGAATGATCATGAAGGATGAGTGGAATCTAGAAGGGTAAGCCTACTGTAAGAAATCCATACATATATGTAAAGAATCTGGCCACCAAAAAAAAAAAAAAAATGAATATTTAAGAATCCAACGAATGTCCACAGGAAGTAAAAGAGATATTTTTTGAGAAATAGGTTCAGATACTGTAGATACAAGTATTGTCTTGCTGAAAATGTTAGTATTTACTTCAATACAGAAGTCCCAGGGAACTAGTTTTTTGGATAAGATAAAGCCCCTGTTTGGGCTCCATTTTAATGTGATTTTGGAAGAAAATATATTTTAAATAATGATTTTTTGAAGAATGTGTGGTTAAAAGATAAAGAAAATTTTTAAGTTTATGTGTAATATTATTTTATGAAAGAATGTGTGATCGAAAATGAGTTTTAAAAGCTGACATGATAAAAGTCAATTCAAGACCACTCTGGCTGAAAGCACTCAATTCGCTACCTTTATTTTAGAAATAATGGAGCCCAAATAGGTGCAAAATTATCATATTTTACGTAATAGTAGCTGAGACGNTATTTTAGAAATAATGGAGCCCAAATAGGTGCAAAATTATCATATTTTACGTAATAGTAGCTGAGACGTCTCAATGATGAGACTCATGCTCAAGGGTGTAAAACCTGTGGAGATAAATAAAGTAGACAAAAATAAGACCATCGCAATGTGTGTTGTGTAGGGCTTGAACTTTCATAAGTGGAGAGAAAATAAAGCGTTCATAATATAGATGTTTACTGGCTTTTCTTGATTCGATACACTTTCAATGTAGTGTCGAAGTCGAACGATAGCATTGTTCCTTTAATATTTTTAAAATACTCCTGTTCATCCTTTAACAAAAGAAAATTTATCATGTCCATCCAGAGTATGCGTACAACAAGGCATTCAAAACAATTCAAAAATAACATGGAAGTAGAACTAGATTTGTTCCTAAAAATCTTGCTACAAATTTCTTCGAATGAAATTGTTATTCTTTGTGGGATCATTTGAATGAACATCAAGTCAACATCCTTCTAAGAAATCTACTCTAATAAATTATTGTCATACTTCACTTCAAATATTTACTCTGTCCTTCGGTTGAATATTTGCATCTCCACAAGCCTTGTTCACTTCTTCCTAACAATTTGAATATTTTGGAAGATATTTTGGCGTCTGTCTATATCAGCAAATTCACTCCATGAAATGAAATTCATAAGTAATGTTTTACGGGTTTCTCGTAATAAAAATTCAAGAGCTATAATTCACCAATCCAATGAAGTGTCTCTGAAATTTCATGTTATATTCCCACGTTTAACGTTTGAGGTGCAGAAACAAGTTGCGGAATATATGGAAAAGCTTCGTGGGGCTATGTTGTAGTACATAACTGTTTGATGCTTGTAAGAATATAACGTCTACTTGGTAAATATTACTTACATTTTCATCCTTGTGCCGAGTTATTGATATTTTGATTTTCATTTTGAGGAGTTACTGGTTATTTTACCGTCATATCAGTTAAGTTCTTATTGTATAGTGAATAATGAGAACATAACAATTTCATATTTTTCTTTTATAAACACAAGACAACTCATTGCAATGCAAAAAAGGTCGTGGTAGCCTAGCATTGCAATTAGTTTTTTTGCAAGAATTTTCATTTGTGTAGAAATCAATGGAATTGGAAATTCCCTTCCTTGGTAAAATGCTGTTTTGGACAGGAGGAATTGCACATTGCATGTGTGATGAGGATTGGATAACACCGATAATAAGGAACCCTAAAATCTTAATTATTAATTTATCAGTCGAGTCTTACATAGTACTACATATATGAGTAGCACTTACGGCATACTGAAAAGTTAGCTCTCCAAAAAATTACATCCTTAATGTCAATTAACATCTGAAATTGGAAGAATTTGTGTACCCGTTGTTTAAAGCTAATCTTATAACGATTTTAGTGAGGTGGACTACATAAAGTGCTCGACGCCATAAAAAAAAATTAAAGAAGTTAAAATTTCGTTTATTATACTATGTAGTCTGGATGTAATACGTGTTCAAAAAGTGGAACATTACTCGATTGAATAAAGGTGTGGAACTAGATTTCCTTGGTCTGAAATCAAAGTGGACCAATCATGTCTAAATTTGAATGGACATTTTTCCCTATTGTGGCCAATGGAGAGCTCATATTGAATGGTAATTTAATCTATTGTCCCATGATAGATCTATCGTGCCCCATCATGATCAAAGGAGTTAAATAGTAGTGTACACTTGAAAAAATTTATTGTAGAAAGAGCAGGAAAAGTTATGGCAGGAGAAAAGTTCCATCGGTAGTTATCCGTTTGGAAAAGTTTATCCTCTGCACAAAAAATAAGTGCTTGTTTGGCCTATGAAATTTGTAAGGTCACTTAATTGAGCTATAATAAAGAAAGAGAGATTAAGATTAAGAAGTCACTTAATCTGCAAGTTTATTATTTAAATTGTGTCTTCTTAGACAAGATCTATGTTGCAATAATTACATGTTTGTTTAAATTAAAGGCTAATCTTGAACGCAAGAAATTAGTATTTTGTTAATTTACTTTAAAACATTAGTCCTATAGTAATATTATTTATAGCATTAATCTAAGTGACGTTGATTTTATTGAGCATCATCGATATTGAATAACATTATTCTAGTGTTATAAATAGTTTTATGATTTTGTGTAAACCCTTGTTTTGTCTAACTTGTTGTCTAGACGTAATCAATATGATTCTCTTACTAAGCAATCTTTTAGTCGACCTACACCTAACTTTTATTCCTAGTCAAAAATCGTAGGCTAAGTGCTTGAATAATTGAAGGTTAGGCATTAATCACGTTAACTCAAAGTTGTACATCTCTATCTAAATGCTGATGAGGATAAGCCGAAACTCTAACGTTGCCTTGCAAGTTGCTACAAGTATATAGAACATAAAAGGCGGAAGATATGCTACGATTAATTAAAGAAAAGGAAGAGACAAATAAAAGAAGCCATGTGATTACTTTTGATTTCGCCTCAAAAGAAGGTTAATATTCTATTTTTGACTCAACTTTTTCAAAATAATTATTTGATAACATTTTAATGAATAAACTTCGCATCTTAAATAATTTAAACTTTTAGATAATATGATTTAATAGAGTATCAAAATGGACAATGATTATAGGCTCAGACTCGTCACATTCATTCAAAAGAAAGTGTGAACATGTCAAACTTTTAATAAATAATAAATTTGATTGCACGTGAAGATGAAAGAGAGTTGGCAAGAATCTCATTTCTTAATAGTTTGTAGGGGAAGTGGCCGTGTTTCTTCGGATCGATCACATATTTTCGGCCCTACCTTTAGGCTTAACCCTTTCCTATTGGGTTCTTGACTCTTTTAACGAAAATCTTATTATACTTGATAACGAAATCTCCAAACAATTCAAATTACGGATGGCTTTCGCCTTCTATTTAGGAAATATTAATGTGCTCAAGCTTATTCGGGCCATCAGTTTCCCATAACTAACAGGTCAGCTAAAAGGGTTTGTCTCACAAATGGTTTGTGACAGTTAAATGTTAGCGTTCTTGAAAGTACTTTCAAGGAAATAAGTTTTTTCAGTGAAAAAAAGTAATTTCAGGTCTATATAAAGCTCCTTAGCTCATATTCACTTAACTAGAAACTTAAAACACTCTCATAACGCAGCTCAAAACATGGCAAAATTCTGCCTTTATTTTCTTCTTCTCTTATCCTCCCATTACATGCTTGTCATAGCAAGCTCTGATCCCACAAACTTCATCAAGGCCTCGTGCAGAGCAACTCGGTACCCCGCCTTGTGCATCCAGTGCCTCTCAACTTACGCAAGTACAATCCGACAAAGCGAGCTCCAACTAGCTCAAGTTGCCTTGGCCGTAAGCCTATCACGAGCTCGATCCGCCTCGAATTTCATTTCCAAGTTGGCTAAGAGGCGGGGCAGAAAACAGAGGGGATATCAAGCAACCAAAGATTGCATAGAAATTATGGGAGACACGGTCTATCAACTAAGACGTTCTATTAAGGAACTAGGGGGGATGCGGCGCCGTTTCACGGGCGAGGATTTTGCGTGGCATGTTAGTAATGTGCAAACATGGGTTAGCGCCGCTCTAACGAACGAGGACACTTGCCTCGACGGATTTTCGGGGCCAGCCATGAATGGAAATGCAAAGGCTGCAATAAGGAAAAGGGTACTAAATGTTGCACAAGTTACTAGTAATGCACTTGCTTTGGTTAATCGGTTTGCAGATAGACATAGAGGTGAAGAAACCACAAATTTGCCTTGAGAAATTGAGATCTTGTAATTAAGGTGGTTGCTTTTAGTTAAAATCCTCGTGTCTAGTTCATGTGTTTGGGTGTACAAGTCCTATAGCTGCTAAGTTCAGCAAAAGGGTTTTGTTGTATATGTAAATCACCTTCCTTAAACCAGACTTGTTCTGCATTTTGTTCGTCTCTCTAGTATGATTTTGGTTGGTTAGTTAAGTTGGATTGTACCATACTGGACTCGATCAAATGTATTGAAAAAGAAAAACTTAGATGTAATCGAATTTAGTACCGTACATCAAATATGGTGGGTAGTCTTATTTGGAACTGTACGATAAACATGTCTCTTATTTCGTCTTACTTTTTTCACGAACTTCATATCCTTTTTCTTTTTCCTTGTGAAAAGGGTTCAATATTGATGGTGTGTCCGCAACCTTTTGAGTAAAGCTATTTAGCCTCGATTTGGTAGACATTAAAATTAAATTTTTAATAAATTTTGATAAAAGTTAATAGAATATATAATTGAAAAATTGTAAATTTTATAAAATGTATTATTAAAATTAATTATT